>VXAD01010129.1:2357305-2423265 GCA_013399195.1 Dicrurus megarhynchus
TTTTTTCTTTTTTTTTTTTTTTTCTTTTCAAGAGACTTTTATTTTCCAGCAAATAATGTGTGCTCTCAGTAACGTGAGACCTCTCTTGTGACCAGCAGTGTAACTCTTCGTAAATGTAAAAACCACTGTAATCCTTTTCCAGCATTCCATGCTTTCCCACTGTGGCTGCTGAATGAGCTATCCAAAAGTTTGGTGTATAATACTGTAACTCAGCATCATGCTTTTAATCTGAAATTTTACAATGTTTTGGATTTTAGCTGCCATGGAAAATTAAGTGGTGAACATCTTCAGAAGAAATTATACCCTTATGCAATCCTGAAATAATAACACAAAATTACAACACATCAGAAAAGCACAGGTGGATTATGTTTGGAAGTCTTGAGGTGTGAAATTTGCTTCTTTTTTTTTTTTTTTAATGTTTGATGTGATTATTTTTCTGATTCACTTAAGATAGACTGAAATATTGTGTAATAATTACTTTCAGGTGACATAAAAGCAGCTGGTGTTGCATGGAGTTCTCTAAACACCAAAGAAGATAACAGGAGCAAAAGGCAGCAGTTAAGAAGGCAGGGAAGAGAAGGGAAATGAGGCAAGGAATAGTAGAATATAGATTAGAAACTGGGCATGGTAATGCGTTGATACAGAAGCAAAATAACTTCTTGAGTTAAAAGCTTGGGCAGAGTAAAAGAAGGCTTTCTTTCTACAACAATAAGTCTAAAATGGAAATTACAGCACTGTCAGTAACAGAAAAGGCAGAGGTGTTCAAAAATGTTTCTGCTTTGTCTTCAGTGGAATGCCAGATGGAAGAATTCATATCCTATGCTGATAAAAGCTTTTCTACAGATGTTAAATAGCTGCTTGAACAGGGAGTCAGACTTAAATCGGTGTGCAAAAATAAAAAGTGAATATATGTCGAAGAAAGCTTAGTCTTATAGATGACACTAAGATGGAAATAAAGAGATGACTGTAACAGCAATATTGACCGCTCGGAAAATACGTGTCTTAGTCTATCAGAAGATTAACAATGATACAGAAGCACAAATTTGAAAGATTGAACATTGGTCTGAAAGCAAGTGTTTAGCAAGAGCTGGTAGCTGAAATTAGGCAAAGTTGCACCTGATTTCTAGTTTATATTTTGACAGCAGGGACAACATATGAGAAGTGGTTCTGGGGTTGACCGATCAGCACCAGAAATGTACATCAGAACTGGACTGTTTTCTGAAAAATATGCCCTAATTCAGATTAGTTCAGAGAAGCCCTATAGCCTCAGTTACACCAGGGCAGAGCCGTCTTTTCTGGTCCTGTGAGCTGTGAGTCAGGAGAGTGTCTTTGGAAGGAGGTTTTTCCATGAGGGTAGCAAGTCTGTGCTTGCTGGATAACTGTCCTGCTGGCTTCCACTTCTCTTCCATGGAGAGCTGGAAAAGCAGTATCAGCCAAAGCACCTCCTCTGCTTGCTGTGAAGTGGGAGGCAGTGTGTGTCTGCTATTTCAGATTGCTTCTGGGCTAAATATTGGAGATTTTGTGTTCCCAGAGCCAGGCGTTTATTTGCGTGCCATTGGGAACAAGTTCAAGTCAGCACTTTACCCCAGCAGGTTTGCAGTGTACCAAAAGGGGAGTATTACATTAATGTTAGAAAGAATTCAGGAGTTAAAGAACTTGAGAATTGAAGATGCACGATAGCAGAAAGCAAGCACACTGATTTCCCTGGGAGAAGGACCGTGGGAGAACAGCTAGTGTGCTCGGGGAGGAGAGGGAAGGAGATAAAAGATAAGGAAGTATAAATCAGTGCCATTAGGGCTGTCTGTCGGCCCTTCTGATCTTCCCCGGGCTGAGATTTGTTTACTTTCAAGTCCGCTGTGGCTGCTCCTCAACAGCTGGCACGCGGAGCTGCACGGGTGTAGGAAATTGGTACATCTCCTTGTTTGGAGGAAGTATCCAAAAAATCTCTTGGAGACAAACTACTTAAACCAGAAGCGAAGTGGCGATACAGATCTGACAGGATGACTGGTTGGTGCTCCGCTGCTGTGTAGATTTGAAAGCACAGAGAGAAGGGAGTGGGATGCCTCTTGCCAGCAGTTGCCAAAGAGCCTGTAGCTTCTAAGGCAGGTTGTAGGTGGCTAAAACTTGCCATTCTGGCTGCCTTCACTCTTGATGAGAAGAAACAGACATCATCAAAATGGAATATATCCTACCAGTCTAAGGATTGGGATGAACCAGCTCTTTTATGTGCCCTTGGTTGCTCCAATAACTAGAGAGAGAGCACAGATGGCTGCATTAGAAGTGTCAGGAATCCTGGTATCAGTTCAGAACACCTCAAAGCACTAAACTTACTTTTTTTTTTTTTTTAGCCTTACAATTTCTCAATTGTCAAATGCCACCATCGTTTACTTTTGCTTCCTGTCATACATGACTGAGTTCATGCGTCATTGACAGCATCACATAGTGCAATATTAAAATAGTCACAGAAGATGCTCTTAATTAATCTTCAGGACGTCTTGGGTTTTATGAAGTGCCTTTTGGCCGTTGTCCCTCTGACTCCTTACAGCCCTTTCACTTCACTCCTTAGACACTTCCAAAGGCCCCCTTCTCCGCCTACTCTTACAGCTGCACTGGGACATGACCCAGGGGGTAGGAGGAGGGGAGGGATGCTTTGGGCTGTGACTGACTTGGAGGTTGTGATCATGTCAGAAGAAAAGCAAAGTGGCAGGTTCTTCCCACAGCTGCTTCTGCTGGTGCCCATTCAGCCTGGAGTTTGTATCATGCTCAAACAGCATTTCTCACCTGCCTTCCCTGCGCTGTGGAAAGCTGGGCCTTGGGGAAATGCCCTGAATGTGATCCACAAAGAAGGTGAAGCGTTGCCAAGCTGGGCCAGGTTGGGATGGATGAGCCCCTTTAGGTTACAGGCTACAGGACAGCAGCTCTCAATACTCTGCAGGCAGCTGCTCCTCATGAATAGTATTTTATCAGATAGGTGTTTGAAGGTGCTTGTCCCTTGAACATGGTCAGAAGCCAGTGTTTGGCTGATGTTTGCAGCAGCTCTTAACCTCATCAAGCTGCTCTGGCATACTCACAACAGATTAGCAGGGCAGTTGTTAAAAACAGTCTGTTTATTAATGGTGCTCTTCAGAAGTAGCCACAAGGTTCAATCATAGCCTACTTTCAGTATTTAAAATAAATATGAAATAAAAAAGGTGTATAAAATCATAAGGGCTTGCTGATTTCACTTAGTGCACACTCCCACCAGACCCACTTTTCTTCCTCACAAAGATTAACTCACCTTGCAGCTCCCTGCACAGAGCCAAATCCTCACCCAGCATAAATTTCTGTAGCCCAAATGAAGTTATTAAAGACCTGTGTTATTTATACCTGTTGAATGTTTTCCCCCAAGGTCATTTGACAGCATCCCAGCTCCTGGGTAGCTGAGCTGCAGCATCTGCTGTGGGCAGCCAGGGGCTGTGTGGAGGCGGCTGAGTGACAGCCTGGGAGCAGAGGGGTGTCTTCAGCTTTGGGCAGCTGATAGGGCTGGAGCCCACAAGTGACTGCATTTCTTCACATGGATTTTAGAAATGAAAAATGCATCCAAATTGCCTTGAATGCCTTGGCTTACAATGCTTCTGATGTACAGATGTGCTCAGTTGTCTGCAATTCACTTCCAAGGAGAATGCAGTTGTAACAAAATCATTTTATAAGAGAGCCCCGGGGGAACACAAGTGATAGAGCAGCTTTTATAACATACTAAAACTTCTATAAAACTAATTATATGTGTTATCAAAATGATTCATGCTAGCCAGAGTAAATCCTACTCTTTACAAATGAGAGTTGAAGTGACAGTTCACTGTCTCTTAACATTTGCACAAATATATTGCCTTTTCTCCCTGAGCTGTCACAGGGAGGTTGAGGAAGGAATTCCCCAAGAACTGGAGGTGCCATTGCAAGAAAGAGGCAGTGCCATTAGGGTCCGTAACCTCAGCTGATGGTGACAAGGTAAGTTCTGACCAGACCTGATTCCTCACCATCATGGCAAATTTTTTTCTTATTTCCTGAAAGTTTAATTTTTTGTCTTGCCCTGAAGCCTGCCTAGCAAACGTGTCCCTCATGCACGGAGGAGTGCCATGTGTCTGTAGGTATTGCTCTTGCTGAAACTATTTAACATTGAAGGTCTTTTACAAAACAGTGCTGAATTGCTGGTGGTGCTTTCCCTAAGTAGGGATTTAGATAACTTGTTCTACTTAATCTAATTAACTATCTTTGATTTAATCTAGTGTTTAAGCCAATTTCCCAAGACAAAGTGGTTTTAATAGTCTGTTCAGTTTGTAATCTGTTTTCCAAGAAAATCAGCTTTTCTTTTTTTTCTTTTTTGTCTCTAACAGTCTCAAATGTACATGAAAAACTGATGTAGGCTGGCTGAGTACAGGGAAATAGCTAATTTGACATTCAGCTTCCTTTGTGAGCTCTCCCATTTTCCATGCCTTTCCCTTGGTGTGTCAGAAGTGTCTGTCAGCTGATCTGGCCCCTCTGCCTCTCTGCCTGTAGCCTGTATTTTTTTTTCTTCTTCCCTGATTCATGTTTGTTTCTCATCCCATGTTGCATCTCCATCTTTATTTGCTTTATTTGGAAAAAAAAAGATGTTTTACAAAGTAAAGTGGATGAGTAAAAGCTACAACCCCCCCTTTTAATAACTCATTCTCTAAGTGTCAGGAGCCTTTGTGCCAGCTGAGAACATTTCACATCCCAGTCACCACACCCTATGGAGAGGTCACTTCAGGGTAACCCCTTTGGAAGTGCAGGATTTGCTGAAGCAAACAGGACCCTTGAGCTTTGCTCTTCCTTTAGCATCGTTCACCTGGGGGTTTAGGCTGGAGCAGAGAGGCTGCACACCTCTTATCCATGGCAGGACTGGGAAAGGTGACCCTCAGCTCACACTGTGCTCACCCAAAGGCCCCTCTGGTGCTCCAGCTGTAGGTAGAAGGTCCATCAGTGCTCTCAGTCAACTGAAGGACACAGGTATGAATGCTGCATTAGCTCTGGACCTCTGCTACAGTGTTTAAGGGCCAAAGTCAGCATGGGCTTCTGTGATTGTTGAGAGACTTGGTTAAAAGTGAGCTCTTGGATAGTTTATTTATCAAGACCTGGAATAACAGTTGCAGTATGGATGTGGAAATGCAAGAAATAGGAAGCTGGAGCTGGTGGTTTAGCTGACATCCTAGAATTCTATTTTATTCCCCCCTGAATGTTGGGGAAAATGATGGGGTAAGTGAAAAGTTTTTGTTTTCTGTATATTGGAGAAAATTCCTTGTTATGCCAAATCGTCAAAGCCAGTTTTGGGTCCTTCCATTTTTACTGCTGCTGCTCCTTATCACCCTCCACTGACCTGAAATCAAACCTGAGGAAATCCTCCAGATAAATTTATCCTGTTTATACTGACTTACTCTTATCCCATCTGGACCCAGGGTGTTGCTCTCCAGCCCCTGCCATTCTGTTGGTGAAGCTGATGCTGAGAGAGACAAATTCTGTCTCTGCAGGCAGCTCATTCTCCCACCTTTTATCTGCCTTTTTCCTATGCCTATACCATAAATACTACAGCCTCCTGGACACTGCTATTTGTACTAAAAAAATAACACAAACAGAACACTAATAGAAAGGCAGTGTCTGGCAGGGGCAATCTGTCTGTAACTTCTCTCTTCATTATTACTGCTCTAAGCAATTTAAATGTGCATAAACCAGCTCGCAGTGGAAGGAAGCTCTGAATCCAGCATGACCACTGTTTGGAAAAGAGTAGGTGTTAATATGCCCAGATGTCATCTGGGGCTTGTAACATCTCTTGGCAGGGCCCATGGCAGCCAAACCGGTATGTTCTTACTCTTCAGGAGTGCTGAGGTGTTTGGCAGCAGCCTCCACATCTCACTCCACTTTCAGGATCATCATCACCGGAACTGCTGTGCAAATGCTGCTTTGAGGCCACGTGTCACAGCACAGCAGGACATTGCAGTGTAGTGCATGTGTCCTGTGTAAAAGCCATTCACCCACTGGAAGACTTTGAGCAAACACCAACAAAGCTTTCTTCAAAAGCAAAGGGAGGGGCAGATGCCACGATAACACAGGACTGCTCCTGCTGTGACAGAGGAGCTGCTGTGAGCCACGGCCATGGCATCGCTTCTGCCTTTGCTGGGGGCAGGTGAGGAGCTGCAGAGGGACTGGATCAGCCAGAGCCCAGCCCTGATTAGCAGCTGAAGGGGCTCCTGAAAGCCCCCATTTTAAGGCCCTGTGGTTTTCTTTCCTGTAGAAGTGTAAGGATTGTAAGGGCATAATATAAAAATATGTAACTCTATCATTTACATGGGATCTGTTCACCAGCAACTGCTGGTGAGGTTGAAGAGGTGAGAGTCTGAGGTGGGAGTGGGGTGCCGCCAGTGAGCCTGCAGGGAGTGGGTAGGTGTTTCCCTGCCCAGGCATCCCCTCCCTCTTCCTGTGGGGACTCTTGCCTATTTTGGCCAAAATTAGACTGGATTCTTTGTTCCACTTCTTCCATCTCGCTGTTCTTAAGTTTTTGAAGTGTTTTAAAACATTAGTGTTAAAATTATTTCTGTTGAACCAAGTATAAACAAGTAACTTGGATGTTAAACAATGACAGCTGCTTTATAATTATCAGTTCTAAGCAGGAGACTAATTTAACTGTGCCATCCTTTCTGCAGGAACTTTGCTCTTTGATGACGTTTTCCACCAGCCTAAGAGCACAGGAGAGCTGTGTCTCAACTAACAGGTCAGCCCAACCTGCTCTGACTCACCCATTTAGGAAATTGAGTCGAATACCGGGTGTGCAAAGTAGATCTGATATGAAAGATTATATATTTTGCTATAGTATTTTGTGGTAAGATTATCTCAGGGAAGAGAAAGTGGCTGTTCCAGGCCAAAGAAGAGGGCAGCTTTGCGTTTCCAGTCAGTTTAAACCATCCCACTTCCCACTGTCCTGTCTGTAATCTTTTCTACAGATAATTTTTTTGCAGCACCTGAGGGTAAGTCCTGTTACCAGCAATTTTTGCATACTGTCATAGATAGCTCTGTCTCACTGCTGTGACTTCCTTGTCCTGTTTTCATGGAGGGTTCTTGCAGAAAAATCCCAATCAAAAATCACCATTTTAAGCACTTTACCATTATCTTCCATTTCAGAAGCAGCAGATTGGCTTTGGATGTGAGCTCTCTGCCTTTCTAAAAGCAAGCTTTGCCTTGTGCACATGTTATATCTTCCAAATTCATGAAATTAAACCCCCAGTTCTGTTTTCCAGCGGCAAAGGGGGATCAGACCAGGCAGTTAAGGAGAATGGGAAACACAGGCCTGGAGGAAAGCAGGCAAACAAGTGCCTAAAAATTGCAGCAGTGATAAATAAGGTGGACAGGTAGGAAAGAGCCATAAAACAGGAAGAGAGAGGGGATAAGAGAGAGAAACACTCCTTTCCTGAGTGGAAAGAATCTTCAGTGTGAGTGTCGTGTGTTACTGTTTCTGCCATGGGGCAGGGGATGGGGAGGACAAACCCTCCTGTGTCAAGAAAAAGGGGTAAATGCAGCATGTCTTCTTCACAAAATGGATTTTTTATGAAGACTAAGAAGATAAAATTCCTGGTATGCTTGAGGGGCAGGGTCATTCTAGAGAATAGAAGAGTTTTCTTTCCTACTTGTTTTCCCATGCAGCCCAAGGTTATTTAGCTAAGCTTTTAATACACAAATGGGAATTTTGCTGAATGATTCTCCAGTACAACTTTTATGCAGTTTTTTTTTTTCTCCTGTCTCGTTTTTCCCCCCTTTTTGTTTTCTTTTGTTTGAACTACCCAGAGGCAGTGGTTCAATAGCAGACTTTTAAAGAATGGGTTGCTGGTGTGGGTTGAGGTTGATCTGGTCAAAGATGTGGGTGTTTGTTTTTTTTTTTTTCCTGGCCTGGTTACTGGGCCAGGGGACAGAGCAGCAGTAATGCATGAAGCAGTAGCTGATTCCAGGGCCATCTTCTGGGTGGCATTAGGACATCTGCCTTTCTCTTCCATGAGAAAAGGTAATAGAAGTCTAGCAAAATCTGAATACAGTCTTTTTTTTTAGTTTTGTCCAAAACCTGAGGTAATTGGGAAAAGAACAGAGATTGTCAGGCATTTAAACCCTCCAGCTCTTGCAGTATGGAGTATGACACGGCCAAACTGAAGGACAACTTCTGCTCCCTAAGATCAGGTACGAACTGTGGGAATATCCTCAGAGGAGCTGCAGCAGCTGTAGACCTTTAACTGGATGAAAAGCAAACATTAGGAAGCAGATCCAAGGAGGCCTTGCTTCCAAAACTTTCAGTTGTTTTTGGTTCACCCCCTCAGCTAACAGATGATAATAATTTCTATTTACTTACCTCTCTCAACTGCTGCAGTTACAACACTGATACATCTGCAGAAGGTGCAATATTGCATCTTTGGGGATTTTTAGGCTTCCAAGCACTTTTACAGCTAATCTCTCTGCACATCTAGGAGACTTGCAGAGGGAAATCAGCTGTCAGAGGCTGCAGTGTGTGCTGGAAGTGCCAGCGCTGCTCCTTGTTCTCCCCTGCCTCCTGCAGCTGTTGCTGCTTCTCCCCCTGCCCGGAGTTCACTCACTGCAGAAAGGCAGTAAGAAGATTTCTTCTCAGGAAAAGAAAGCATCTGGGCCATAAATGCAACAAGCCCTCCTCAGTGACACTCTGTGTATCAGGAAACATCATCTGGCACTCAGGTATTTTTCAGGAATCCCTACTACAGCACTTGCCAACACCTTGAGTAAGCTCCAACATTATCTATTTGTTGTTGAAAGCCACAGGAGATGTAATTTATGGCATTCTTGAGCTCTTCCCTGCAGATCCCACAGCCTCTCTCATTGTATTAATGAGAGGGCTGAACCCATAGGGCTTGCTTCTTTTAACCCATCAATGCAATAGGCATTTTATCACCTAAGGGATTTAGAGTCTCTTCTGCCTGAGTCCATCTGTTCTGCCAGTTGAAAAACAGTGTATGAAGATAACTTTGAGGTAGTTCTTGTCCATAAAAGTCCTCCTCGAGTAACCAACAAATCCTCCAAAGTTAAAAGTATATTTAAAAATAAAACTTAAATTGAGGATTTCAGTAGATTGAGGGTTTAACATGGAGAGTAGCTACACAAACCTTCCCAGAGAAAACTTCCTTATGTGAATTTTCACAGCATTTTGTCTAGGATTTTTATCTCTTTGTAGTCTCAAAGTAATCAAAAAAGTGTGATGAACTTCGACAAAATGTGTTATTTGCTGGAATATTATGGGTCTGTTTTGGTATCTCAGTCAGAAAGCTATTTTCACTTGCACAGGTACAGTGTCCCCTTAACCTCGGTTGTCGAACATCCATAGGAATAAGGTTTAATAAAGCTGAAACTGTGATAAAGGAACACAACCACTGTTGTATCTAACAACATAAACAAGCACCAGGTTGATCAAAAACTTTCTTTTTTCTCTTGCAACAGAGAGACAACAAATGGCCAAACTGATACTTGCTGTTGAATTTGTTCAGGTTAAGCTCAGCTACCAGATGTTGCAGGAATCAACATAAATATGCAAGAAAGCACATTTGCAACACAGGGACAAAACTGGTGTGGTAAATGCTGTTACTCTCTTGATTCCAGATCTGCCTCATTTTGCTTTGGGATGGTGCAGCGTTTATGTGCTTTTAGGTGAACGTGAAGTTAGAGAAGTAAGGTGGCTGTAGACTAGCGCTTTAGTTTGGCTTTTAAAATATGTTTTGCAATGTAATGGCCCATTTTGCTCTTTTTTTGGTGCATGAAAAGCTAGATATCCCTTTCTCATTATTCTTGTTTGATAACAAATAACTCCTGCTGCTGCTGTTTTGTTCGATATTGGTCTGTGGAACACCCCTGGTGTGGAAGCACAGGCATGTGCAGGCACAGGACATCCCCATCACAAACATCTGGAGATCCCCTCCAGCTTAGGAGCATTCGAGCAGCTGCTGCTGCTGCACTCTCAGCTCCTCTGTAGGGGCCAGGCAGGACCTCCAGGTGCTACCGACCCTGGAAGAGAGACTCCATCCCCTCCATGAATATTGCAGTGTGGTGCTCTGAAAGTCGTGGAAGGGAGCCATAGTGGACTGGCTGTAGGTCTTTTTAGTAACTTTTTCCCCCTGCTAAGGCTCCCATATTGGCCTATGAAATGTCTAGGGCACTTGAATTCTCGGGCTGAAAGGCATTTTAAAAAATTGAAACAGAACCTTTAGGTTTTGTGGGGTTTTTTTAATGTTCTCAGTTCGTTTTGTAATCTCTGCCACATGCAGAGTAAGTGCTTGGGTGGTGTACAGGTCTCTCCTGAACTGGTCCACAGTGTTCTGTAATTTCCTCAGATTTAAGGATTTAGGAATAAAATTGGTAACTGGCCTGGATAATGCCCTGCCTCAGGTCATGTGCAAGGTGACAAGTTTATTATTTTGTACCCATCCTGTATTTATGTATGTTTATCATTATGTTCCAATGAACTGTCTGATACAGATCTGGGGCAAATCAAAATGATCTCTTGAATTCCAATGGTTTAGGTTTTTTTAACTGTAAACCAGTGCTCTCCCTTAACCTATTGGTAACAACCAGATTTTGGTTTATTAGCTGCTATACTTAGGGGAATTTTTGCATACTAAATAGCATTTGAATTGTCCATCCATAAACTGAGACCTGGGCAGAAGAAATGGAAAACTCCACAAAGACTGAGGCTCAGGGGAAGCACTTTCTAAAAGCTGCCTTCTCTTTTTGTCTGCTTTTCCACCAACGCTTTAGAAAAATGTCATTTATAACCTTTTGAACAAGCGAAATCTCCCTTTATCAGGACAACCAAAAAAAAGAAAGGAAAAAGAAAAAGAAAATAATCCAATGGTGATAAGGATTTAGAAAACCAAATGATGGGAAAACCCCCTCAGTCCTACTCGGCTTATCCTGCTGTTGAAGCTATGGTGCTGTGTAGAAGCCTCAGGGTGCCCCCAGTCTGCCACCCTCTCTGTCAGTAGGCTATTAGAAAACATTTCCTCTAATCCCATCATTCACTGCTGTTGTGGAAACCAGCAAGCTCCCCAGCAAATCCACCCACTATTATTTTTATCCTGTTGAAAGCATTACCTTATTGGACAGAATCGAAATGGCTCATGTGCTGCTATGTGAAGAGCAAGTGGGTTTTACCATCACTCAGGCCAAAACTAAATATGGATTAAATTGCACCCTGCCAGCACAAAGTGTGCATTGTGTGGCTCTGCTCTGCAGTGCCCAGCCTCAGCTTGCTCCGTGCCTGATAAAACACTGCACTCGCCTTCAATCCCTTTTTTAAAAGGGCAAAACAAAGCAGCAGTGTCTGCGCTGGAATGTGCTGCAGGTAGCGATCTAAACCTCCATCACCAAAGACAGTGAGAGGATTAATTTAATGCATGAAGGTTGCTGCTTGGAGGGACTTCATAGGAATGCAAACCAAAGGCCCTCAAAGAGCCCACAACAAAGGGAAAAGCCATGTGATCTCAAACTCCTGGTAGGATGAGGAACACTGGATTAAGGGCTTGGTCTACCTTGTAGAAAAGGCAGGAAATACTGTTGTACTGAACAGCAATGCAAGCAGGGAAAAGATTTTTGGGGTTGGTGGGTTTTTTTGCAGACCTTTTGGTAAGTTTGGCTGGAAAATTGCAGCCTTGTTAATGACACTTATACATTTATATAGTAATTGAAATGAGCAAATGTCTATGCAAGTTTTGTGGTCATATATATCACATGTTCAGAGTTGTACCTTGTTTCCAGATAGAATAAATATCTGTTTTCCAGTTCCTGTTTATTTCTTTTTTTCTTTTTTTTAATTTTGGAGGGGCAGTCCATTGCAATTCTGGCAGTGCTGAGAGTCATGAACTCCCTGTTGTGGCACAAAGTGACCTCCCAAACATGCCCCGTGCTGCTGTGCAGACTTGCACACCTCCAAGTGAACTCCAAGGACACTCAGGTGGGCTGGGCATGTGAGCTGCTGCCACTTCTGACAGTCGCAGCAGAAAACAAGTAGAAGACTGCTCAGGAGTGCACCACATGGGCACAGGGGCATAAGGAGTCCTTACTATTCTGGGCAGGGGATCCCCATTTAAGCTCTGAATTATGTACTTCAAAGACCATAGAAATAACAGCAATACACTGAGAAGAACCAATGTGAAATTTGCTTGACTAAACCAGTGACAGGGACAGAGCAGCTTTTGAGTTTCCCCCAACCTTTCCCTGCCAAAACCCACACTCCAGCTCCCACACTCCAGCACAAGCATCCAGGCTTTATGTTATCTGCCATCCCTATCTGGATTCAGTTTCCAGCCACTGCTTATGGCTTTATCATAAGGACCAATTTTATGCAATTATCAAATTACTCTTTCTTCTCAGTCTTCTACTCTTGTCAGCAGGACCATGCCAGTCCTTTCTTAATCATTTAAATTGGGGCCATGACTCCAATCCTGCTTCAAAAATGCAGCTCCTCTCATTTACTTATCTGTCTTGTCTGAAAGAGCCTACTTGTGTGGAGCACCAGGCTCTCTTTCCCAAGACATTGTAAAGACAGCAATCTGTGGTGCTTACCAGCTTTACCTCCCCCCCATTTCTTGAGAAGCAGAATTTTTAAACTTAAAAATTTAACTTTTGAAGTACTATGATTTTAAGCATTGATGTTAACTTACTGCTTCTTCAGGGTCCTCCTGCTTGAAGAATGATGTTACTGCTAAACAGCAAACATCTCGAGACAAAGATGCACCAAATTCTACCATAACCTTAATACAATTACACCATTATGGAATTCTAAAAGAATTAAAAGAATTGATCTCTAAATTTGTATAGAATGCTATTATTAATTTGAGGTCAACAAACCAAGAATGGTTGACGTAATGTTTTATTCACAAGTAGAAAAAGTATTACAAAACAATTTATACAAGATTTTAATTTACATTTGTTAAAGGAGTATTTAAAACAGTACTGTAAGTCCCTAGACATGACATGTGGGCAGGCTAAATGCAGTGGTAGTGTGTGTTTTCTATTGGCATGTACAACATTGCTTGCCACAGGCAATATACAAAAGACCAATTTGGTTAAATTAAGAAAAAAAGTATATACAAAATATACACATGTATTTAAAAAACACTCTTATTTTTTTCCTCCCAATTTGCTCTCAAGCTGTCACTCATTTAAAAAAAAAAAAAAAAGAGTATCTTTCTCTAGGGTTGCTGGACAAAAACAATTATACAAAGTTTAAATTCCAATGGGAAAACATACTTACTGTGGCAGATGCTGGCAAAATTTTTGAACATCACTTTTTCAAGAACTGCTATTAGTGAAAAGTTTAATTTCCATATGTTCTAAAAATATTTTGCCATATACTGAAATGCACATTGGATATTTTTCCTATTTACAAAGTATGTACAAAGAAGCATGCATCTCTTCATGCACATGTAGTGAAAAATAATGTTTTGTAACTTCTTAAATGTATGCAAGTATACAAAGAAATTATTCAAAACTACTCATATTTAAATATATATGTGAAAGTATTTATCTGAGTAATTGTACTGTATAACTGCTTATTATTCCATCAGTGACCAAAAGGTGGTATCTACTACTTGAAACACCAAACCAAACAACAGCAAAAAAATCACTTGGGTAACTTGTTCACTTTGGTTTGAATTTGGGAACTGTTATTCATGGCTTTTGCACAAATGAATAATCTCACTGGAGAAGAGCTGGAGCATCTCCCTGCCATGGCTGCCTGTACTGTTTTTAGCTCTTCTTGTGCATGTCCAACCTTCTGTGTGCTTCAAAGCAGAAGTCTTTTTCCATAATGGATTCTGAATACTGTCTCAACATTTCCATTGCCACACAAACCATGTGTGGAAAGATGAGCAATATTTATTGCAAATTTGCATCTGTTTTGCTGATTGCTTTGCTTTAGTCAAGGCACATTGGGTACTTTAAGGAATAATTGCTAGAGTTCATCACTGACAAGTGTGAGCCTGTTGAGTGTAACAAATCAGTAGGGGTTACTGGGATTATCCAAAGAAGCAAAAACTATTTTAGAGATGAAAATGGCTGAAAAAAAAATGGTATTAATGGATGTGATAAAGCAAACTGCTTTTTATATTTTGTGTGGAGAATTTGAATTGACACAGTACTACAGTGAGAAGGACAGAGCGTCTTCAACGAAAGGGACTCCTAAATGAATGAATTAGGTCACCATGAAGCTTGACCTTTAAAAGTAATGCATTAATAAAAAATCTTGGTAACAGTCTCACTGTATAAATGCTTTCATGGCACACCTGCTATAGTCTGACAGTTTGATTTGACAGTTGATTACAATTATTTCAACATCCAAAATTATACGCTTTAACAAGAAGTGCTGTATTCCAATACTGAAACTACTAATTAAACACAAAGTCCTTATCTATATGTCTGACCTTCATTAAACTAAATCTCATTTAAAGCTAATCTCCTGCTACATTTAACATAACAATGCCACCTCCCAGAAATGTAATAATTGGATGGAGGGGACTTCAACCATACATACTGTAACATGCTAATTTAACTCCCCAAACTAGCTTATTGACTATAATGTAATACATAACAAAGGCTTCAGTTTAATAACAGGTGATCCTTGCATAAACAGAAATAGTTTTTTTTACATCCTTCAATAGTAGGAATATTATTTAAAATTAGAACCATCAGAAAAAAAAATCCTAATGCATGCACAAATCTGCAGGCAGAGTAACTGGCACCGTGTTGTCCCACATCTTCTGACACCTGTAGCCACATTTAAGAGACCCCCCTAAACACACTGACATTTGTATTTCTTGCTGTATTTACACATACTATTAAGCTCACTCTGTAAGATGTCTTGAGATTCTTTGAGGGAACAGAAAAAGAGATGCAGAAGGTCATAAATCCACTTTCAGGGTCCTCACAGGGTGCTCCTTGAAGTTTCACTTCACAGCTGCTACAGCTCAGACACAACTGCTCAGAAGGTGAGAAATGATGCCATTTTGTTCCAGCTGGTTTGGAAACCACGCAACACTGAAGACCAGACTACGTTTGATGAGAATCAGCAGGGGAGCGTAAGGGAAGCATTCAGCTTTAGTGCTGAGAGAAATAGCTTCAGCCCCTAAAAAAAAGTGACAGGAGAGTGGTTGCATAAATTAATAAGAAACCTGTATGTACTTCTATATTTGACTAAACACTAAAAGAGTAGAGGTATACTTACTGCTTGCTGTAAAAATTCACTTGAACCTGAAGATTAAACCTGTATTAAAACCCACAGTAAAAAGCTTCTACTTGAGTGTACACATAAAAAAATATGCTGTATACTTATTCTATAGTATTAATTCCTTTGAAATATAATAATAAAACACTGACCTATGCAAGACTGTAACACATCCACAGGCAGTACAAAGACCATTCTTCCCTCAAAATATTTAAAAAAGACATGAAAGATGAAGGACAAATGGGAAAAAATGGTATAGATTGAGATGAAATAATTTTCTTGGAGTTGCACAGCTGGCCAGTATTCAACCTGAAAATACATCTCAGGTAAGCCTAGTCCTGCTCCTGTCCTGTGAACACTACTGAAATTTCTCTGCCAAAAATGCACACATAATGATGTACTGCAGAGTCTGAATGTGGAGAAATTGTACAAAATGAATCAGTGGGGTCTATTAAAGGAAAAAAATGAAGAAAAACTTCAGCCTCCCAAAGAACCTGATTATTCAAAATTATACACAAATCTCAGTAGTAATAGAATAGAAGATAGCAGAAAACTATTGAAGCATACAGGATTTTGAGATGCTGGAAAAGCTGTCTCCATACATATAGGAATCAATAAGAAAATTTACAGTTCATATACCACAACAAGTATAGTGAAATAAAAGCTAATTTTTGTAGTCATATTTTGAAATTCTGTGGTTCTTTTGATCTTAGATAACTCTTAAATAATTTTAATCACATACCTCTGAAGTTGATGCATGGTTTAGTGGGAAAACACCCACAAACTTCTGATTTTTTAGATCTTGTTAATATGGAAATGTGTTCCCTTAAAACATCAAGAGAGCTGGGAACCAGCAGTGTTGAGATCTGCAGTCGTACCCACGTCACTGTCCCTTCCCACACACAGCCACAGAGCACGACAGTCACCGAGTGACAGCGGGCACACACAAAAATAAAACTATCAGTGCTACTTCTGACACATGGGCAGGGAGTACCCAGCGTCATTACAGACAAAACTTTATACTCTAAATAACACACTGAGAGAAATACATGCCACCTGGATAATGCTGATATGACAGTGGCAGATTTTCAGGATGACAAGTTCCACTGAAGTCAATGGCAAAACAATTCTTGATTTAACAGTTCCCTTCCCTTTTCTCCTCTTGTCACCTAAACAGTTAAGGCCGGATTTACAAAGAAACTGTTGCACTTACATGTTTTCAGGATGCACGTGTTTTTTGCTAAATGCTAATTACTTTCTATTTCATATTTAGGAATAACACAAAAGTGGCATGCAAACCAAATGGAAGAGGATCAAAGGAGTGAAGTTTTATTTCTGCAGATGGCCCAAAATTTTCATAATTACAGATAGCCTAATTTTCTTAATTAAGTTTGGTGCATATTAGTGGCAACTTCTTGTGTTCCTGCCTGAGTTCACGCACGGGAGACTGTTTCAGCTTTCCAGCCACAGCCTGCATAAGCCTGGAGTTACACCACCACTTGTCATCAGCACACAGGCCATAATTTGGGATCCTTTCACAGATTAGTTGCTTGAGGCTCCAGGTTACTTCCAAGAGTAGAAAATTCCATTTTAAAAATATGGAGCATGGTTAATATTCAAAAAGATATAATGATGAAGCAGTAGCAGAGTGACTTTTTGTGACAGTTCCACTGTGACATAGTTGAGACAACTGTTTATCACCTCTTTGCATTTTGACCTCAGACCTGCATTTTCTATGAGCTTTTATAGATTAAATTGCATTTTATGGGCAAACTTACATTTTATCTGATGACATGGGAATATAAATCGCATTACAAGGCATTTGAGATTCTATTCTGTTTCTACTACTACTGCAGTAACTCCACAAAAAGGCTTTGCAAATATTTTTAGATGAACACTTGTACATCTTTGATGCTTTGTTTGTAATAAGCAAAGCCAATTTCTCAGTTCTCCCTCATAAACAAAGGCTAGCCTCACATAATGGTTTGGTCATAAGGCTATTAAACTGAACTTTTCCCTTGAAATTTAATGAAAAAATTCCTTGATAAAAGCTGACTGGTGTACAGACTTACCCCTGTATTCTGGTTAATATTATTTCAACACCACAGTTTTCATAATTACACCTTTCAAATTCAGTTAATGATTTAAAAATGTGAAACTGCTGGATCTCTTGTAGAGGTTTAATTTATTTCAGCAATAGCTAGGTGTAACCTATGGAGAAATATAACCCTACAACTTCTTAGAATTCTATTTTTATCTACCTCTACATGCCTGGAGCACTCATTCTCACTCCTTTGTAGTTATGTTTTTTACCTCTTTATCAGTCTGTAGAGTCATTTGTTGTTCCATTACACTTTGGCTGGGTTTCAGCAGTCACCGAGTTCTGAAGTGATGAAACTTCTATGCATGTTCTCTGTTCGGAGATTTCAAAGGACTTTGCAACATTTCCATCAAGAGACTTAGCTGAAAGAAGTACTTCACTTAGTTCCTGGTTATTATCCAATTCAACAGTGGCTGCATTTTCAGTCTCAGGGCTGGAGGATTTTGCAGATCCTCCAGCCAGTTCTGAATATGATTCACAGACAGAAATGCTGTCACAACAAGCTGAGTTTTGCATAAGAGGCCAAGCATCTGGAAGGTCTCCACAGGTGGAGTGTGAAAGAGAACCAAGGAAAGCAGGAATCATTTCTCCAACAGAATCAGAAGCTCTGCAGAAGGATAAAAGGCACATGGTTTACAAAGCATTCCAGAAAATATTATCAGTATTGTAATTACTGTGATTTGAAATTATAGGTATTTCAAGAAGGTTTAACAGGGTTATATCAATACTCTAGAGACATCCTGTACAAAAAAATTCTATTGAGAAGGAAAACAGTTTGTTCTTTGTCTGGAAATGACAAAAGCTCTGGTGAACACTACTTCAGACAGTGAATCCAGGATTCCAGCGAATCCAGTGAATCCAGGATTTCTGACCATAAACAACCCCCAACAGTTGGTGTTGTTTGCAGTCAGAAATATGACAAAAAGCACTATAGTAGTGTTCAGATACAAACACTGTCACAAAGAAGAAGGATTTTGTTTTTTCTCAGTGCATGGGGAGGGGAATATTAAGACAAGATATAACAAGCTCAAAGTGCAGCAACAAAGATGGTTGGGCAGACTCTGCAATCTTCAACACCACGGGGGGTTTGGTTGTTTTTTGTTTGTGTTTGGTTTTTCCCCAAACCCTAGACAGACAAATACCTACTAGAAGTAAAAGAAGTAAAGTGGCTTCAGACTGGGAGAATGGAACAGGCAACAAGACTGCTTGAAACTTTGTGTTTGCTTTAAACCTGAAAATGCATTCACTTTAGATTTTCCAGTTTGTTCTGTCTAGTCCGCAAAATGTGAAAATATAAGTTTTTGTCCTATTCTCTTTCACATGGAAAGGACATAACATTAAAGAAGGGCAAGCATTATTTTTATTTTATGGAAAATGGAAGAAAGTAGAAGTGGAAACTCAATATTATCTACCTCAAGTATATTTGAAGTGCATGATAATAGTGACATGTGGCAAACACTGTTAAAAGTCCAGTAGTGTTTTTCACTGTATATACACCAAAAAAAGTATTAACAAAACCAGAAAGTTATAACAGTATATTTTATTTCCAAAAACTGTCTACAGATTTATAAAAATGCAAAGGCTATATTAAGTCTGACATGCAGTGTGACAAAACTCATCTCACATTAACATGCCTATAACATATTTTAAGTAGCCTTACTCATTTCCAAAACATGAAGCTATTAAAGCTTTGATATACACACAAAGCATTTTCAGAGATGAGGCCAAAAGTCAGGACACTGCACCACAATTGAAGGAAATACATTATTCTGGCAAAGGAAATTGGCACAAACTCCATTTCTACTGGAAGGAACCACAGGATCTTTGATGTCCACATAACATGGATATTACAGTTATTTTTAAAGCCCTAACCAAAAGATTCCTCAAAAAGTACACAACTCTCAATTTGTCAGCCTCGGTGGTATACAAGGATGACTCACACTTGTCAGCATTTAAACAAATTGTTAGAGAAAACTTAGATATTTGTGCTTAGGTCGCTAAGTCACCTTGCACAAACAATACTTATGAAGAAGCTGCCTCTACATTTTTAGTTACATGTAGCCATAAGAACAAAACAGCTCAAGACCAATTTAAGCCTTATATGGAAAATTATTCTAGCTAAAAGAAATATATACATCCTGTGTTAAAATCTGTAACCAGGAAACTCTGAAGGACACCATACATTTTATATATTTAGCTCATGGCCCTGCTGTAAAAATAACTACTCTACTACAGCACTTAGCTGATCAGGAGAAAATAAAGGTCAAAATATGCTAGAAATTCAGAAATAGTAGATATTTCAAATCTTGCAGTCCTAAAGAGTTCCTAAAAAAAATCTTCATGCCACTTGTAAATTGTACCTCAGTCCCCGCAGATTCACAGGTTTATGCAGCAACTTGCTAACCATTAGCAGAAGAGGGGGTAGCCAAAGCCTTTGAGGTACCACAGAGTAAAAGGAAGATTATCTGCTTGTCAAAGAAGCCACTTCTTCAGAGAAACTCATTTATCAAGTCAGCATTTACTAAGTAATACTTAAGTTTTTCACCATAAACCTGTTCTTGCACAACATGGGATGATATGGCTACAGTTCATCAATAATCCCTCATTCCACTTCAAGCAGCTGTTGTCTCTGTATAAATATTAATTTGACTGCATAAAAAATACTTCATGTTTAATACACATTTTTAAAACTAAGTTACCTTTCATTAAGCGTGGTCTGTGAGTGGAAAGCACAACTGTGACTGCTGTGCTCCATGCTACAGGTTTCATCACAGCACAGTGAGGGAATCAAGTGAACTGGTCCTAAGGAATGAAAATTAATTTAACAGTGTTAAAACTGTCAAAGCTCTGTATAAACTTAGTCTCTGTTCTTTTTTCAAACTTGAGTATTAGTTTGGCAGTTACATTATAATACATGGATTGAGGAAAGAGATTTCTTGCTGTAAAAACAGGTTCTTCCTTTAAAATTGAATTATTTATAAAAGCCAAGTCCTTCCTCCAGGAGTAATATAGAAGCCAGTCACGAGTATCTATTTTTTAAATTAGTTTTCTTCTCAGTTGAATGCATGTAAGTGGAAGCATTCTGAGTTAAGCTATCAGGATGATGATATTTAAGCCAGTGCTTTTGTGTTAAATTACGTATTTCTTAACATCATAACTGCATCTGTTCTGATATGACTTCACAAAATGGCAAATATTTGAATTGTCCAGTTTGTTAATGTCCTTTAGCATTCCTACCATGTTCTTAGATACTCTCTGGTGAAGCCTTCACACTAATTTAAGTCTCAAAGCCAGATGCAGTGCTATTTTTAACAGAAAGAAATGAGATAGACATTTTAATTTTTCTTTTTTTGATTGAAGCCACTGAAATGAATACAGAAAAAAACAAACCCCCCCCCCAAAATAGCTACTTAAAAACCCTTTCTGCCTATTAAGAAAATAGCCTAGGACAAAGGGTAGTTTGACAGTATTAGCTCTGCAGTTAAATTTAATTGTCACAACTCAAGTGTTAGATAAAATAAAGTCACCTTTCAGTAGACCTAACATACCACATGTCTGTGATGTACTTCTTTGGCACTGGCAACATGTTCTGTGGTCATATTCATTTAGCCGTGGTCTATCAAAGCATGATAATTCAGAGCCATTGTAGTGAATGTCTTGAGATCTCAAAGACCCTTTGAACAAAGTGAATAAAAACCTGTGTTAGTAAGTGTTACCCTTTTTCCTCAGAGCCCTCTATCTTCACAGAATGTGTAATCCTTGTGCTATAAAGTATGTCCATACATTTTCCAGTTGAAAGATCCACACTCCCTGTGGCTTCCTATAACATAAACCATCAATTTTGAAACAAACCTTTGAACAGCTGGTTCAACTACAGCCTGTTCTAGGAAGACATCTGCTCTCATTTAGATTATTTGAGAGTATATCTTATTCACTGACACATTTTTTGTAGTGTTTAACGATTCTCAGTGATTCCCATCTGAAATTTTCCAGAGCCAGCTTTCAGCCACTGGGATTTTGTTTATATTCTCTTAAAGAGCTTTATATTAACAGCAGACTTCCTTTAATCTCTATAATTGTAGGCCAAGGCAAACGAGTTACTACACTTCCCTAAATGAAATTTGAATTCACTGTTTCAGAATTTCTCAAAACTCTCGTTGTAAAGCAAATTCTAGGTTAGGAACAATTCTTACAATGCTTCTCTAAACCTTTTTATTTCTGCTTGTGCTGAAAGCAGCAATAACATCAATTCATCCTAGATATTATTCTTGTTTGGCATCCAGGGTTCATTAGATGCTATAAACATATTTTAATAAAAGTTTCATAAAACAATAAATGGGAATTAGAGTGCTTTTCACTTTTTTCTTTCTTAATTTAAATTAAGAGGCAGAAAAATGTTTATTATAAACAAATTACATTGATGACCTGTTACAGATTTAAAAGACATTTACAAATCTGTCTTAGGCATTTAATTAATCTTGAATATGCCCATAAAACCAAAACTGTTAAGGACAAACCTCTCATCTACACTGGCCACATTCATTATCTTGATGACCTAATCTGTGTTTCACAATAGCATTTGATGCACACATCTTTCAAAGTGGTATTTCCACATTGACTTTGCAACTCTGTAATGACCATTCATGATCCAAGATGGGACCAAATGTATCTGTGCAGCATCTAGCAGAGTATGGCATGCAATTGATGCAATTGGAATTTTTCTGGGCATTTACACAGCATTTTCTCAATAGCAGCTGGAACTTCCACACTGGGCTGGCAAGCTTGGATGGAGTCCTGGGCTCTGCTACAGTGACCATCTCAATGCTAAACTTGCTTGAATAATGTAGGCATTTCATTTATTTACCTACAGAGAGATCTGCCAAACTAATACCACCCTATAAATATTGGAAAGAAACAGTAATAATTGGAAACTCACAGCTTGGTTTCTTCTCCATGAACTGCCTCTTGCAATAGATAACACAAAGGATGAGAAGAGCCAAGAGCACTGTTGCAAGTGCACTGCAGATAACAGCTGCCAGAGCAGTGTCTCGAGGACTGGAAGCAGTTGAAGGGATCTTCACAAGATTTACCTTGGTGGTGCCTGAAATATAATTAAATAATAATTAAGGCAAACTGCAGACATTTCCAGAATATAGACATGTAAATGAAAATCTGGGAAACAGAAGAGGTTTGTGGCACAGAAAAAAATATAATGTTTCATCTGTTAATGGATTAACATTAATTGCACACAGATATGATTATCAGCAACTGCAGTAGGAAACAAAATCTTAGAAAAGATATATTGCAAAATGTGTGATAATGAGTGGAGATGCACACAGACACATTCAGACTGTCCATGAGAACAGGATCAGATCCTCACCATGAAAACAAAGACATCTGAATGTTTAACGTCACATGAATTTAATATGGAGAACATTTCCTAGTGTAGAGTTGAGAGAGAGTCCCACTAGAGGGAGTCACAAATACATGAACTTCCCTTAAGGAAACTTTTTGGGCACTGAGACACCCCCAGAAGTTCAAATGCTGTCAAAATTATGATCCTGCTTTGTTGCATATGTCATGACACCATGGTCACTTCCAAGATCAAACCGAGGATTTCAACTCTGACAACTTTTTTTTCTTCAGTGATTTTTTTTTTAATACTACATAATCCCTCTAGTCAACATTCAACAAATTGACTTTATACCCATATTAGTAAAGACTTTAAGCAATGTTTCTAGCTTTGACAAATGTTGTTACCTTTAAGTGGAAAGCGAAAAATATTTTTAAAGGATCCAAACTTTAACTACAACTGTTGAAACTATCTTAAATTATGTATTTTAAAATAAAATTATCTTTTAAACAACTTATGAATTTTGACAGCCCACCTATTTCAATCTACTTTGAAGTCCTCCTAAATTCAATGAGAAAAAGAAATAAAACACAGAGTACTTCTATGACAGCAAATTTTTAAGAAACCACAAACCGTATTTTACTAACTTACAAAAATAAGTTAATTTGCCTATTTACCCCAGAAGATATTTGGTTAAAATCTAAAGATTATAATATCCTAAGAAATGGTCCATGCAGTCATAAGTTTAAATTGTGAGATAAATGTCTGTCAGAGTATATTAAAACCTCTAATCAGATTGTACATAAATACAATTGTTCGATGTCGTTACTGTGATTTCATAATGGCAGGAGAGAACTTCCTAGCTTAGTGCAATCAGTGGAATTGTATTACTCAGGAATTTTCTGCAATAATTATGGTATTTCCTCTACACACATCAAACATGGGCACCAAAGGGTTTGTGATATCATATTACTTTGTTATAATGCCTAGATTGACAAAACCTAGACATTTTGAAAAATCAACTTAATTCTAAGTCTTTAGACCATTTAATGCCAAAGAAAACACTAAACTTCTATATAAAATAAAGAATCCAGAAAATTAAAGAAGTAACCCACCAAACATATTAAATAAAAACAGTTTCTGTGGCTTACAGTATCATATAGTTGCTAGTAAATGCAGTAATATAAAAAGGTGGAGAGATCAGATCATGGCCATTATACAGAAGAAAGAAAGTTTAGTTGCTCATTTCCTGATTTCAGCATGAAGATAAACAAGTGTTACTGCATTTACATGTGCTTAAATATTTCCATTTACCTTCAATTTGTACTATTATGTTCCACTGTCACATCAAAATCTGAAGACCAAATTTATAGCAGATCTTTTTGATATGCTTTTGACTTGCCAAATTGCACATAGTGCAGCAATTGGAGAAAGTACAACAGAGACACAAAAAAATTACTGAGGAATTAGAGATTGTCTCTCCTCAAAGATCAAAGTTTGAGAGAGCTGGAATGGTTCAAGCTGGAGAAGGCTCAGGGGAACCTCATCAATTTGTATAAATCCTTGGAAGGAGTGTGCAGAGAAGACAGAGCCAGGCTCTTTTCTCAGACCAGAGGTGATGGACACACACTCAAACACAGGAGGTTCTCTCTGGACATCAGGACACACTTTAATAATCTGAGACTGACTGACCATTGGCACAAATACATTTGCTCTTACATAGTTATTACCCATCCTTCTGCTCATGTTCTTCTATAATTGCTATTCATCACAGAGCTAAATTCTATGGCCTCTTTTCCAAATCCTCAATGTTAATTTTAAAGAAAATGCAATCAGTGTCATAATCTTTTTGTCATAACTTGCTCCTGCTCTTGGCAGGAGCACCTCAATCTTCCACAGAGAAAACTTTTTACTCAGTTTCTAGGATTCTTGCAGCTGTAGTTTCAAGTTTATAGTTTCAGCAGACTGAAGAAATTTCTGCATGAAGTTCTAGGATATCTGTGAGAAGCAGTAAATCCATATAAAAGCCTGTCTATATAGCAACATGTGCTGCTTTGGTGTGAACATCAGACTCTGCTTTGGTATCAGTTTTTCAATTTTAGTCAACTGCCTGGTCTAATCTTTAGTAGGTTAAAGACAGACTGGACAAGTATTTAAAAACCAGACAATAAAAAAACTGATCAGAACAGCTTCAAATATTTTTCATATCAATATACCTATTTGTATTAATGTATATAAGAGAACTAAACAGTTCTTAGTAATTAGGCCTTCATAATTTGCAGAAAAAAGAATGGCCAATTTTGAACGGCAAAAAAGAAATAGAGCAAAGAAGGTGAAGCTTCTATATTTTTGTCTCTCTTCATTTGCTCACAAGATACATGTATTTTCAATTATGATTACATATTATTTGTTCTAGGAAAATTTAAATTATATATTTCTTTAATGCCCATCAGCAATATTCAAACTGGAAATACAGTGATTTCATTTTAAATAGGCATGGCAAGATTTAAAATTTGTTTAGCCATCTAGCTATTTAAGATTTGTTTCATTTGGTTGATTTTTTTTCACTTGAGAAAGCAATTTTCTATTCCTGAGAATGCCTACCACTCATCTTCACCTTCAAAGAACTTTTTGGAATAGCTACTATGAGCAGTCCATTGTAGTCTAGCTCTAATTATAATGATAGTGATCTTCCCTGCAGAGACCAACATTTCAGAAGTGGATTGCTATTGTAGAAGTGGCCCGTTGGGCATTGCTGAACTCTGCTTTCAGTGTTACTCAGACATGTATCATTTTCATAAACTCTTTCTTTTCACAGGCTTCATGGTCCCACTTCAGTAAAGCAAGGAGTTGCATTTTAAATTTAACCTTGTACTTACATCTATTAGATGATTACATGATTAAATTTAAAGACGTAATTAAACACTTTGTGAACTGGATGTGATACATTCAGAAAAGAGGGAGGAGGTGCACCCTGTTTTCTGATTCTGGAAAGCACGTGCATATTATCCATATTTTATTTAAGAAACTGATTTCCTTTTTAAAGTCTTAGTTCTAACATATTCTGAAAATGTGATAATGTTGAAGAAGAATTACCCAAAATATCAAACTCTCTCCTGCATAATTTTGAGGAGCAGTAAGCCTAAATACACAATCTTCCCTTAATTAGCCAATATTACATTATAATGGCAGTATGTACAAAGGTGTGGTCCTTAAAAGCAAGTGAAGTTTCTCTTAATCCAAGACAGTTAAACAGCAGTAACTCAGCTAATACAGAACATATGAATCCCAGCTGTATCACTAAAATTTCTGCCAATAAACAGAATAGCTGGATTTTTGGCCTATTATACCAAACAACAAGAGAAAGGGCAAAATGTAAAAAGACTTCCTTTGTCACTTATTTCACATGTATTTTCTCCAATTTTTTTTCCAGAACCATGATTAAATACAGTCGCTACTGGAATCAGCAAACATAAAAGAAAGCTTTTTGTGGTAGATCAACCATGTGAAAACAGAACTTGCAACATTGTATGTTTCTTCCATGGATACAGGAAATACATAATAATTACTAAAGTTGAGGAGAATAAAACGTGGAATATTATGTTTGGGTTTCTTTCTTAACACGTCAAGTCAATGCTTAACCTTAAGAGAGCTTACTCAAAATAACAAGCTAATGTAAACTGCACTTAGAAAGCAGTAACATGGTAACATTGGACAGGGTGCCATCTGTTACAATCAGGAGTGAAAGTAAGATGCAAAAGTTAAAATGTTTTTAATTCCTGGAATATGGGTATTCCTGGTCCACAGGGGAAAGGAGCCTATTACAAAAACTGTTTGCCCATTACCTTTACGTTGAATGGCCCAACTCAGTGGTATCAACCTTAATTTGACAAGAATTAAGGGCTCAGACATACCCTCAAGTTATGTAATTTAACAAGTTACTGCCTGTCAGCTGAACTGCAGTGGCTATCTGTATGTGTGCTTGATCCACAGAAAAGGCAAGCCAATGTCAGGGAATGTGGCTTACTTTGAAATTCCTTCATTTTGAAAAAAAAACCCCAAATTTGAAGATGTTTATATTAATTTAAAATAAGAAGGCAGTATGTTTATCTAGCCCTGGACAAGCAAAAGGATGTATTATATATATAGACAATTCAGATACTACATGCATAAGATCTGTATATATAGATAAAATACATATGTGTTATATACTCCTGAGCATTAACATAAATGGAAACTAAGTAACCCCTATCTTTGAGTCTTTACAAAGCAGCAGATTGGCTCCCTTCTCCTGATTTTTCAAGTAGGAGGTAAGAAACTTTATTAAACATTACTGTTGGAGACTGTGGTAAACACTGGGGACAGAGTCTCCCAACATCTGTAAAAGGACAGCCCTTTGTGTGCACGGCCTACACCCAAAAGTTCATCATGTCAAACCACATTTTTCAAATGTGCTCCAAGTGCAGATTTTAAAGCCTTTAGTTAATGGCCCATAACTTTTTTTTTTTTTGTTTTGGTTTGTTTTATTTTGCTGGTTTTGTTATTTTTAATAAATGTACCAAAAAGCCCTAGGGGAGAAAATGACTATTCAAGTATTTATCCATTGTTTGGAAATCCTGAGAAACATGCTTATAAATTAAAATCTTCGAAATTTGATTTATTCATTTCCAAGACCATTTCTCTTGCACTGTGTATTTTCATAAACTCCAGCTGCTGACAGCCTTTTATGTTTAAAATGGTAGAACAATTGCACTGTGTATGTGAATTTAAAATAGATATGAATTCCACAGTACTGGATACATATCTCAATGTCTGTAAGGCATAGCCAATCTCTGCAACACATTCTTCTTTTAGCAATTCAGAGATGTGAAATCTTGGTATTACCATGGCAATCTAAACTAAACCACTATATGGGCACAAAAGTAACATTGTTTCATACATAAAAGTCTCATCTTGGAGAACTGTCTAGCCGTGTGAAAATACCACTCCATGAAAGTAACACCTCAGATCACTGCTACCCTCAAATAACCTGAAAAAACCTGAGAGTAAGCAAAAAAAAAGTCAGAGGAAGTGGGATAAAATCTGTCACCACTGAACTACATATTCTAGTCCCCAACATAACATAACTGGTTATTAATATGAAAAGACACATCTCTCCTCCAGAAACTGGAAATACCTAGCGTGATCCGATGGCACCAAGTCTATGTTGCTGTTAATGACTGTGGTGCTGGAAACAATTACCTTTCTGACTTTTGCTTCTAGAAGCCAACTTCACATCTCTGACAGCTGAGGGTGGGGAACATCTATTTGCTTGAAAACACAACTTCTTTTTAGGTGTTTCCATGTGCTAAAACAACGTCCCATAAAGCTTACGTCAGAACGTATGATATTGCTAGATACAGCAGAAAATCCATTTTCTTACATCACTTCTAACTTGTACTTTTAACCACATTCTTTGCCAGACATGTTTTGTGAAATAGAACACTATTTTAGACTATTCTCTTGTTCAAATCCAACTATAGAATGCATCTATTCCAAACAGGCTATGAAAGCTGTTTTATCTTTTCAACAGAAAATGAAAGCAGAAAGTATTCTGTATGTGCGGTCCCATTTAATGTTTAGGACTACCCAGTTAGAGAACAAAAACATCCCTGTGCAGTATTTGAGTCAATTCAGTCTGTTTATGACAGTTTCTGCTCTATTCAGTCTCTGTATACACACTCTATCACTCTCAGTCCCAAAACACTTTAACAAGACACTGCCCACATAAGCAGAGGAAGAGTCTGCACTGCTAAAAAGCAAACCATATTCAGGAGGGCAGCTCCTGCCATCACCCATTTGCTAAGGGAGGAGGGGGGGGCATGTACCCTTCAGAATCTACCTGTATATTCACTAGTTAAATGACAATGGCATGCATGTAAATAGAAGAATAATATCCTTAATGTCTGAAGGTTATCTCTTTAGCCAATAGAGAATAACCCACTTTCATTAATCAAAAGGGCAACTGAACATTGTGAATCCCATGCATACAGGTTACAGATCTGTTCCAAAAGGTTCAAACAAGCTCTTACAGCTGCTGTGTGATGAGGTTGTAGATTGGTGCATGGATTGGTTTTCAGTAGATTGAAACATGGCAGTGTGGAAAGCTCTCTCCTGTGACCATGACTGAGGGCTGGTAGAGCAGCTGAGCTGCCCCTAGGCAGGGAACATACATGCTCTTCCATACACATCTATGTATTTATTTTTATAAATCCCAGTAAAGCAAGAAATGAAATGTAAATAAAAGAGTTTTTGTCTCTCTCTGATTCAATAAGAAGTGATTTCTAACACTTCACTTTCCATCTCAATTATTTCTCTCCTTGTCCTGGTTCAGCTGTGGTAACACCCAGGGAGTAAAGCAAAAGATTTCATAATGATTGCAAGCCTGTATCCTAAGTTTGTTGACACAAATTTCAATAGACGTCACTTATAGTCTATGCAATACCTTTTCAAGAGCTATGGCGTTTTCCCTTGCTTTAAAAATGCTTTGTAAAGGTAGCAGTACTCAGCTACCTCACTTTTGTTTGCAAGCTGTTCTGTCATCAGAACAACAGAGCATACTGTGATAAATTGCATTCACAAAGTTTCTAAAGCTTTAGAAAATAGTGATTGTATATTCAAATAAAAAAATAGATCAATAAGTGACACATTAAGAAAAACTACTATATTTGAATATCAGATTAGGTGCAGGAATAATTTCCTTATTTTGCACAAAAAGCAACTTTTTGAATTGGCCAAATAACTTCTTTAGTCCAGACAGCAAGATGTTCCAGCAGCTACTAGAAAATTCAATAAAGTTTTAGCACCTTTCCCTTGTTGCCTCCTGGCCTACAATTAGAATCTGAAATAACTGGGGAAGGAAAATGAAATCCTGATAGAGGCATCTTCACTCTTCAAACTCTCTGAAATATACTAAAATCTTTTGTTACCAAATATGAAAAATATAAATGCTAAGGAAATTCTTCCAAGTATTAGAAATACTACGCACAAAGAGCCTACTTATAAGTCATGACTAATAAAAAATCAGTATTCAAAGAGATCTGGAAATACATGTGTGTGTGCATGTGTGTTCAACACTGGACAACCTATTACATTAAATTTTAAAAAGGTTATTTCCAAATTGAGAGAATATATAAGAAATAAAATACAGAAGACCCACAACTTTCAGATTTCAGATAATTTAGAGTAATCTAAAAATCAATACACATAAAATATTGATGCCATTTTATTTTGGTATACATTTTGAAGAGTGACAAAGGGACAAGGCTTAAGCATGCAAAAGTTAAGCTCTAAAATCTGTAATTTTAAAATCCAAATCTATCTGGGGAGCTAGAGGCCTGTATTAGGTCCTGTATTACTTCCTCTGCAGTGTGAAGAAATGTTAAATACAGAAGAGAATCTGAAATACCTGTTATATGAGTAACACAGTTCTTTACGTCACCATGCTCAGCCCACAGATACAGAAACCTAGAGAAGGATAATATCCTTTGCTCTTCCCATAAATTACTCAGAGGCAGAGAGGAGCTCCCACCTTCTCTTAAAACTATGGAGAGCAAAAATCTATGATCTTATTTTAAAATTAAATTAAGAGAGAGAAATCACAAGCATGGCTCATAATGCCTTTCAGATGTAACTCTTGAAAGAGGAGGTAATGATGGGGTTTCTGCCTCCTGAGAAAGCTTAAGAGCCCTTTGCCAAGAAGAATGAAATTACTCTTCTACCACCTTCATGGAGATTGTTTTAGCCACTAGGCTAGAAGCTGAGCTTGGTAAAAGGTTGTTTCTTCTCTCCAACTGAATTTGCCCAGCTGTAAACTTTGGCAGTAAGGGCCCCTCTTCGCACAGCCGACAGTCATGTGATATGTGGACTGGAACAAAATTAAATAAACTAGACTAAGGCTTGCTCAGCACTAATGTTTCTCCTGTTTATGATTATGTTTAAGTATCACTAAGTTACCTTAAATTCTCCACACACATGTGCACACAAGACACATGTTGGGGGCAGAAATAAGTCTGCACTAGGGAAAACAAAAAGTATGTTTATGTAATTAAGACAGTTTCATAATACACTCCACTAAGGTGAACTAAATTCTGAATTAAGGTTATGAGTTGCATAACCAACACTACTGGTATTTTTTAAGTTTTTAACTTCTCAATCTGTTTTCTTTTAAAAACACTTTTTTGATGGGTAAGTAATATGAAATACATGGGATTAAATATAAATATTCAAAATTCTGTAACATAGAGGTTAACACCTTTAGAAGTTGGCCATGCTTATTGTATTACTGCAGATATCATAAATGTTGTGATTTACTGCAAAGAAGTTACCTACAGTGCATCAGTGTGCATGCACATGCAAACTGTATTACACATGAAAAAGCTGTAGCTTTGACATCAGAAATAATAATAGCTTATGAAAAGCAGTTATTAATTCACCACTTAAAGCTTTGGGGATAAAGTCAAGTTACACAGAACAAAAGGCTGCTATATACAAGATCCTTGCTTCATCTGAAACATAACATCTCCCCTCTTTAACAGAAATCAGTAGGAACTAGCCATAGAATACAGAAGATATTCTGAAAGGTTATCTTTGAAAAGTCAAGCTCTGTAAGTGAGATTCATCTGACCAAAGCAAAGATCTGCTTTGGAGGGAATTACCTGAACTTTCTCTACAGGAGATGGGGGAGGCTCTTTTAGGGTGTAATTAGTCTGATTTGTTTTAAACACCACCCTTGATCTGTCCACTGAATATATAGTGAACTTAAAATCACCAGCTCACAGATGTAGCCATTATACACATCCACAGTCAAGAAGGTGGCATCCTACTCTCGTTTTGTCAAGAAGCAATGAAAGGTTTTGGGGTGCCTTTGACTTCCTCTGTTTCAGTTTGCTAACAGATGTTAAATATTTTACACCACGTCCATTGAAAAGATAAAAGCCAGTCACAACTGCAAAATTTGTAACAACTCCTTTACAGTGGAAGAACCCTAGAAAAGTCCAGCAGTATTTAATACCTCGCATTCTGCATAGAATATAAAATAGTGTGTAGCAAATAAGGCAAGACATAGAATTATAGGTTTTGCCTATCCTGTACTTCAAATGAACAAAGGCCCAGTGGGAAATAACATGCAGCAATGTAAATACAACCTGTATTAGAGTAACTATACTTGAGGGAATCTCATTATGGTTGCAGGCCTCAATTCTGGCATATTCTAACTTCAGCAAGTTCTCTTAGAATATGGGCTTTGTAAGAGACATTTCATTAAAAAGTAAGAAAAATATTTTTCTAAATTTTTTATTTGTGCTTTTATTTATGTAGCAGGAGTGGAAAAAATCTACACTAAAAAGTAATTTTCCTCCTTAAAATTAATTAAAAAGAAGAAAGAGTAAGATCAGGTTTAGGGAGTCAGACACAATTATTAAATGTCAGATTGCAGTTTTCATCTAACCTGATATTGGCATCTAAGTGAAATTGATAACTATAGAACTATAGAAGTCTGAAGGTCTGAAGACAAAGTCAGAGCTAGTCACCTTAGGCTCTCTTTCTAAAACAAAGCCAGGAACAGAATCTCCTGAGAAGTAATTATTCTGAAAAGGCTTGAAAGACTGCTTAATGTTAGTCACTGAAGCTTACCTTATCTGGCTTGCCTGAACTCTTGAGGTACCTAATTCTCACCCATGATTGGGAGTTTGGGCTGACAACTTCAGTGCTAAGCATTAACTTTTATATGCCCAAATTAGGGTGCATTAATTCTATCTTAAATTTCCACATGCAGACAGGGTAACTATAAATTACATTCAGCAATATGCACATAGAATCATACCATTGGACTGAAAGGAAACTTTGCTAAAACTGGTGGACACAACCCCAAAATAACATGCGAGATTACTCTATGATCTTTGTAAAAGAAGAGTTTGGCAGTACACTGCTTTAGCACAAGTGAACTGGTAAGAGTGAGAATGTGTGAGGTCTATCACCAAAAGAATGAAAGGTGAGCACAGTAGAGGACAATTTGAAGGACGCAAGAAATCTGTAGGAACATTAGATCTTTCTTCTATAAGGCTGCTTCCAGTTCATGAGGTGTTGGTTTACAATGAATCATTACTGCTAAGGTCCTCAGCACACAACTCTTGTTTTAAGGCTATTGCATTTTATCCTACTTCCAATACATTCCAGTCCTCCAGGTAATTCCAGTCCTCTGGTGTGTTCTTTTTTATTTCAGTGTTCTTTTGCTTGACAATGATTTTCTTAATAGAGGGTTGGCAGTATGGAAAGTTTGAGCTTAGATGGATTCCACTTTTTCCACTGTATTTTCTTAAAAACAAGAAATTTAAGTGGAACATAGCCTAAGTATTTTGTAGCCGAGCAACTTAGAGTCATAGAATCCTTAGAAGTCAAAAAAGACCTTTAAGATCATCGAGTCAAATAGTACCTACCAGCACTAAGTAGAATAAAAACCCCAACATACTACTGTGCATCTGTTTAGCAGTGGTTTATATTCACATGCCAGTCACAGCTTGGACTCTGTGCCCAAAGCCATAGCAGTCAGCATAGATTTATACCAAAGGTACCAAAACTCAATGCTGCTGAAGTGGTGCTAATGCAACCATTCTCAGAATTACCTGTGTGACTATGAGAGAGAAATTTGAACCAGTATTTTCAGTCTGAATGCAGCTTAAAAGCATGTTATTGAATTAATATATTTAAAACAGTCTAATGCTTCTGTTATTAGAAGTTGTTTAAAAAGTACTGAATAGCTGTAACCATTGCTTATTTTTTTCAGATTACCCCTAAAAACAAAAGAGTAAAAAATTTACTGAAGAAACCGTTTTGCAGCTTTACTGCAATGCATGCAATCCTGGAACAATTTTGAATAACCTAATGGCCAAGTTAAATAAGAACCTTGCAAATCCACTCCATACAGAAAACAGATAATTGCTTATAGCCACTGCAAGCCTGGGCTGAAAGGCTACCCACATTAGTAAGTGCACATAAGAAAAAAATATAGGAAATAGTACTTATTCACTACAGGTCACAGATTAGTCCCTTCTCTGTAACTCAGGAATTTCAAGTTCACTTTAATCTAGTGTAATTGAGCTAACCAGCTCTTACATTAAAAAGTAATGATTAAGTTAAATTTCTTGCAGACATTCTGTACCTAAAACAAACATGCAGTATGCCTCTGGCAAAGAAGGATACTAATTATAGGATTGACTCATAAGATGAAAGGTTGCACAAGTTACTACTAGAAACTAAAGTAAGGTAAGCTGCTTTGAAAAAACACATTGAAATTCTCATACTCTGCAGTTGAGAATTTAATTTTCTAACTGTACTTAACAGCGTCAAGAAACAAAACTAAATATGCTTGTAAACTGCTAGTTCATATTTTAGATGAACAAGCTAGAATACAGTGAATACAATGATTACATCATTCTATACTAAGGATTTTTTTTAGTGTAATGAAGTGAGTTCTACAGTGAGTTTTTACTACACAAAAACATGCAAAATTAAGATTTTTGGTCAATCTTAGCTTTCTTTTGTTATATAAAACATGGTCTTGAAATGGATATTTGAGGATTCATTCCTTGACTTTACTCTTAATGCAATAATTCATTCCCTGATTTAACAGGAATCATAAAAGAAACACATCTCCATGGCTTCAGACATCTGTGGGGAAGGACATGCAAGTTCAAGAGTAGTTTTGCATTTCCAGCTGAAGCTTTCACTGGGATCAGCAGATAGAGCTGCCAGCTGTGAGCTAGAACAAAGGTACAAAATATGCCCTATATGTTGTCCTGAACTGATCAGATACAACCTTCTGAACACTAGATGGGTACTGCTTATGTGAACTCCTATTGCCAGCTTGTGATGTGAATCCATGGAATTTGATTCAACTTACTTTAAAAATCACATGCTGAAATTTCTACTTTCATTTTAGGATATACACTTTCCATCATATTTTAGTAGCAATGAGGGATGTATCTTCAAAGAGATATAAATTGGAATACCGTGTTCTCTCCAAAATACATTAATAGATGCTTTAGTAGGTAAAAATGGGTTACATATAATCAGTGCAATTCTCATGCTGAAACTAGACAGCAAAGGGCTTTCAGTGCAATTCAGCTTGTTCAAATATCACATCAACTTCATCTATTTAAAGTTTTACTGTATTATGAGCATTTATATTTTATATATTACATTTTCAGAGATCACGAACAAGTAGTATTAAAAAGTTTATATTCCTAATTTATTCTATGATTTCCATCTGTATTACGGAAGCCATTTACATTACATCTGCTCACTCTGAAAATAATTTAATATTTATATTGCTAACACCTTACTAAGTAGGGACTGCCAATACTAATCTAGATTTTTTTTAGAGTAGATGATTTTTTTAAAGTTTCAAACTTTAGTATTCAAATTTTTCTGTTCTTTCCCCCCAATCATAATAAACAAACAGTTTCAAGGGGTCCAGAAATTATAATTTGTTTTCCGTTATTTTCTTTTCTGTACGTTTTCTGCATAGTTTATTTGTTTTTGTAAAATCAGAAAATCCTTCGTCTGAAATCTCTTTTTTTCTGTCAGCACAGATAGAAATTAGTCATCATGGTCAAAAGGATTAAAAAGGGATAAATGACATCAATATGGATATGCTGTGTTCACCTAGGATAGCAAACTGAAAAAACCCACAATTCTAATCTTACTGCGTATCTTTAAAAATTTGCGATAACACTTAAATTTACAATTCTGAAATCATTTTTAGCAGCCAAAAATGACAACTGTCACACCTATGGCCCACTGGCAACATTCATCATGCTTAAATATATAATAGTTAAAAGCAATGGAAGACAGATTCCCTGTTCTAAGAAATTTAGCCTTCTGTGGCAAGGAAGGAAAAATCAGTTTCCTCCACAGAATATTAAACTGGCAGGAAGGAAAATTCTTCTACAGATCCAGAGATCAGTATGATTCAGGCATTAAAGAAGTGATCCACATGCTCAATAATAAGCACCAAGTGCTCTGATAGGTGTTCAATCAACAAAGCCAACTCAGCTCAACTCAAAATTTAAAGGAGAGTGATGTAGAACAACAGGCCACGTTTGACTGTCAGCAAGAAAGCCTTTTATGACCTCTGGAATGGCTGTGAGAGACAATCAGCACAAGTGTGGAACACAGGCTCATCCATTCTGGAAGAGAAAACCTTATGGCTGCATCCCACTTATGTTACATCACAAGCCTGCACAAAGTAACAGCAGGAAAGGACTAGGAAAGAACCAGGTTTTTTCAGTTTGGTCTTTTTCCTCTGTTACAAGAGCTACAGCATTCCTTCACTAGTTAGCTAGCAACTGAAGCAGTGATCTGAGTCAGAAGACATCACAGAGACAGTAAACTGTGTACCCTTACAAAGTACAAAAGTCTTAACTGGCATGTTAAGATAAAAATGCGTTTTCCACCTCCCTATTTATCACTTCCTAGGACCAGCAGTCTTTTGCATAAAATGTGATTGCTCTTCAATCAAAGGAAAGGGCACTATTTTCAGACCCACATAAAAAACCTAACCTTTACTTTTGCCAGGACAAAGTGAAGTTACAATATCTTACAATATCTGCAATGTTTATTTACTGAAATATGGATAATTTCCATTGTTGGTGTATCAGTTTAGGCTTCCTTCTTCTATTAAATACCAGCCCAATCAGACAGATTTCACATATAAAACCTCTTCACTATGGAACTTTCTACCTATCTTTTGATCCAGAAGAATGTGTCACAATCCATCTCACACAGCCCTAATTATGGAAACCTGTGTGAAATCAATCTAACAAGCCATGTTTTGTCAAAAGAAAAATCACATAATTACCATATGTAGTTAAAGGAAAGGTTTAACAATTTGCTTGGAAAATGACACACATAAAAGGGGGATTCAAACCAAGTTCTTTAAAGCCTCCAGAAAGGAATACTACCAAGGCATATGAATCAAAATCCAAATTTTTTTTAGCTTTGTACTTCTAATGCAAACTCTGTTACTGAACCATACCCTGGTCTTGCATACTCCACAGAAATATTTATTTGTATATCAAGGTTATTTTGTCTTTACATAGAAAATATTTGCATTTCAGAAGTGTAAATACAATTATAATGAAGGGAAGACAAAAAGACAATACATTTCTGAAAGGGGCTAAACCCACACCAATTAACACAGCAGAATGTCTTCTGTGATTCTTTTGTGCAGATTCATTCCCTGATGTAGCGGATTACTCATTATAGTGCATGAAACAATGCACGAAACCTCTGCAGAGCCTTTACGGTGTCATATACAGCTTTTAAAGTTTCCATTGGATGTTACCAACAGATCTCCTTTAGGATTTGCTGGTCAGTCTCAACGCATCTAATAATACAAAGGTAGCGACAACCAAAACAGAGGACTGCCCATTATTTGAGATTAAAGAGCAGAATAATTGAAATAGAAAGTCTGACCCAGTCACCTGTACTTTACACACATAAAGCAGGAAGTAGGGGGGAAAGTTGAGTTGATTAGTCTGATAATAATTTAAATGGAAATTCATTAATTTATGACCTGGACTTTACATCAAAAACACAACTCAAATTCTTAACTATTTGAAAAATTTCTATTCAAGAAAAGAACAGTCTTACGGGTAGAGTTTCGTCAGGATATCCAAACAGGAAAGATAACAGATATGCTTTTCCCCTCGTTTTGAAAAGCTGTGAGTAGTGAATTAGACTCTATTATTTAACGATGACTGGGTTGCAGTCAGAATGTGAAAATTATGAACTATGTAATTACCTCAACAAGTGATCTTAGAGCCATTGAGCTGTATTGCAACTTATTAATTTGAGAAGGCATGAAATCAGGATCACAAACAGGCCTAGGCACTGCAGTGCCAAGCACTGGAGCATCTGGGCTGCATCCACAATGCTGGGAACCTGCCCATGAGAGGAACATACTTGTGATATAAGAATCAAGAATTAATGGCAGGGAGCCAACACACAGTCAGTACACATGATAAGGGATGAATTCTGGACTCAAAGAAGTCACCATGAAAAGGACTCCCAGACATTATCCCAACCTGCTCTGCTGAGTTTGACATTAGAAGGCACCATAGAACACAGACTGTTCAGAGATGAGCAACAGACCAATCAGTTTGTAGATCCTGATGGTTTCAGTGCCAGCTGGGCACATGACTGCTCAGTGTTGCAAAAGTCTTTGGATGACCACTGAAGGGTACAGAGAAGTTTGTAGGTACCTCCTTAAATTCCAATTCCATTACCTCCTGGATCAACTGTGATAAAAAAAGGGGTTCTGTATTCTCCAATTATACACCTATTAAGAACATCCAGCCCAGTCCATGCATATGTACTTCCTTCCAGAGCAGTCAGGGCAAAGCAGGTAAATCACAAAACTTTTGGCCTAAACTAAAGCTGCAATGTATCCAAGCCACCTGGACCCAGAATCAGTGGAATACTCCTGGAGACCAAATGAAATGTTGTAGGTCCCTTGGGCTTTTAAGTGTTTGCACAATTAGGTAGGTGTCAAGCAGGACAGTTGGTGATGCAAATTTGGAGTCAGAATTTTTGAATATTTAAGCCTTATGTACCTCTAGATACTTGACAGGGCTAATGTTACCTATACTAAGATACTCCTACAGCATTCACTACCCGCCTAGTTCTTTCAGTTTGTAGCTTGAACTGGGCTACTTGAAACACACTTAGTGAAATAAAATTTCACTGTACAAAGAAATCTAAGTTAGATTTTAGCAGGCACAAAATAAGGACCCTGCTTACTGTCATTATAAGAGCTTCAAAGAAGATCAAGAAATTTCAAAAGCTCATTAGTTGAGGTTACTGTAGACTTTCATAATAGAGCAGACATGCTATACTGAGTACTTCTGTTCTACAGAAGTTACTATTGAGTGAATCAATGCATTGGAAGAGCCCTCACACCTACAGTTTTGCAGAATTAAGCTGCATTAGATGCGATTTGAAATCTTTCTGATAAAACAAATTATCCACTGTAAAAAATAAACTGAATGGTAGAAAACATTTAAGGATAGTGCAACAAGGCAGACAAGAATTTAACAGTTTAGACTGACTGGATGCCCTGAGAGCTTCAGCTCCCAAATCTTGATTCCTTGGTAAAGTGTCTGGCTTACCTAACAGAAATTCTGTTGGGTTTGGGAATTGCACCTCCTTGCAATGTCATTTCAATTTATAAGCTAAATTTTCTGCTATGGAAAACTTGTGGTGTTCTTTGGTTTGTTTAGGCTTGGGTTTTTTTGTTTATTTTGTTGCTGTTGTTGTTTTTGAAGAGGAGTAGACAGGATAGCAGATAGAAATGAGGGAAACACTTCTGACATTTCTGTCTACTAACCATAATACATAGGGAGTGGTAACAAGCTACATAATGAAGTACTTCTACACATGTAGGCATAGAAATGAGAGGTACACACAAGGAAAGTTGATGAGAGTAAGTTGGGGAAGTTTTAGAACATGATTAAACTGTGCAATGTATCTGAATTTCCTCTCCATTAAGTAATGCTTCAGAACTATTTAAACTCATTTTAGTGGTAACACCTCTGCTATTAAAATAAAGAAAAATCTGCCCTCTCTTCGTTTGCAACTTTTTTTAGAAGAGGGGTCCAACATAGAAAGCAAATTCAGAACAGTATGAAAAGGAGCTGTTTGACTCTAAGTTATACCTGAACCCCAATGGGTCAGAAGCACCTCAATTATCAAAGACAATGAATAGAAAATATTTAGGTTTTCTAGGTTAACTCTCTTTATGACGTGTGAAAGAAATAAAATCGTAATAAAACTTTGTAAGACATGAATAGGAATTCTCATCTCTCTGAAGCACCTTGTGGAATTTGTTTCAGACTTCCTGAAGACAAGTTACTCTATCATCAGGTCATATACGGAAAATATCAGACTGACTTGCTACATTTTTACAAAAGTGTACATTTCAGTTTTGAAATAATGGGAAGGTAATGTCTCTGTAATAAAACAGTATTGATATTTACAAGCTAATGATGCTATTATCTGTACTTAAATTAGCTGCCACTACGTAAGTCTTTTGTGAAAGGTTTATACAATATTCCAGCTGCTTTCTATCACAGTGTTCAACATGGTAAAGAGAAATATGAGAGATGCTGTTAGGTAACCTCAAATCAGAGCAAACACTGAAATAAGGAGGAGATATATGTTGGAACAGAACCAAATAATTAACAATAATTTCATTTTCTATATACTTTCAGCTGCCGGTTGCCTCACGTGTATGTAAGCAGCCCGCCTTCAAAGGCTGCTTTACATTAGTAATTCCAAGTTTACTGTACAAAGCAACCAAATAAAAATTACAGAAAAACTTAATTGCTGGAAAAACATTATCTGGAGTCTGACAGCTTTAAAGTCACAAAATTCTGTAAACAGAAAGAAGAAAGTGACATAAATAAATTAAAATTCCACTACATACACAGTGGAATTAATGTAGAATTGAATGTCATCCAAAAATTACTCTCAAGTTAAAAAGCTCTATTTGTGTTTAATGAAATAATATAAAGAGCTTCAGCAAAGCTGAGACAACGGGATTTTTTTTCTCTTTTACCACTAGTGAAAGTATTTTACAGAATATACATGTAGCCAACAAGCTTCCAGCTCCCCCCTTACAAAGCAATGTAAGTTATAACCCTGCAGACTGCATTTTCTAGCTTTTTATCTTCTTTCGTCTGATGTTTAGTCCTTGCATACCCCCAATACCCATTACACTCACATGAAAGTTTACAGTGTCACAGATCCTAATCTTATTAATGTAAATAAGTAGATTTACATGAAATCTTACTTTTTCTACACCATCTACTTTTATCACCAGGAAAAAGGAAATAACACCAGATTTTAACCCTTAAATAGTACTCTTCATTAGTGAAACAACATACCTTGTAGATTTGAGGAGTGAGACAGCTCTAGGACACTTATATTTAGTTGCCAGAAAAAACAATACCATAAACATACAGAAAGTAACTAATAAAAAATCTACACAAGAAAACTTTAAAGGGAGCTTTGTGATCAATCCTAGTTAAGGCAATCAAAATGTCATAGGAGTTCCTTAAAGGAACAAAATTTAGGGCAGGTAAGATATGGATGCCTCATCAAAATGTAACATTTTTACATTTAATGATCTTCTTTATGTATTTTGTCTCAACAAGCCATAGTGTTTACTTTTATTCCTCATCTTAGTAAAAAACTGTTTATTTTCTAGTTTGAGACATTCTTTATAATTGAAATGGTTCATGGCTAAAAAAAGTAGCAATTTCAGACCTGAGTGCCGGTTTATTTCAAATGCCCATGATGTTACAATCAAACTGCAGATATTTCTACTTCTGTGACTTATTCAACGAAACATTTCTGCTTCATTGAAGCAAAGAATGTGTTTATTTCCTGGGACATGTAGAGGCCAGTTTCCCAAGCTCCACACGGAATGGTATCCCTCCCCCAGCTTCCCATGCTCCTTGATCTATGCCATGAAGACAAGCAGAAGTAGTCCTGGAGAAGGAAGAATGTTTTTTGCTGGACAACCTGTGCAATTTTTTATGGTGTAAAAAATTATTATTTTTATAAATATAAAAGTGTGGTTACTAGGGGGAAAAAAAAGGACAAGTCTGTTCTTATGGTAGCCGTTTGGCTTGTGCCTAGGTGTTAATTTCCTCATCTCCTTGACTCTTATAATTTATTCAAATTGAACTGTTTGTACAGCCAAATTCTACATTGAATTTGCACATAAAAGGGGAACACCGCTGATTTTAGATTGATCCAGAAAGGAACAGTAATGTGGAAGTTCTAGGAACTATTTTTGTAATACATCTCAAAAAAGTTCCATGTCACAAGCTCTTGTGCTTAGTAGAAAGCCTGTCCAGAAACTAAAGGATTCTTGTGACTCTGGTGCTTTTCTGCATTTTGAGTTGAACAATACAAAAGGAACCACTTGTAAGAATAGCTGACATAATAATTCCATTCCTTTAATTTAATCTGCCATTTTCTTATGACCAAAAGAAGATAAGAAGTATGGTTTCTAATGGGTTTTTTGTTTATTTGCTAAGACAGACTAGCTGAAAACATAATGGTTGTTCCAAGAAAGCAATGGTATCTTTGGAAGATCTGTTCCTTACCTGAACCATTCCCACATCTCTCCTTAACTTCTGCCACAAGTGTTTTGAGGTTAATGAGCTCATTAGATTTAAAAATAACCTTAAGAAGGGAGTTCTTTTAATTCTTTTTTTATCACAGATAGATTCACAATCTAGCTTACTGAGCAGTTTCAGTAACAGTTTAAGCATAACCATTGGGAAAGCACAACACTGGCCTGAGCAGACAGGAGAGTGAACTCTGCAAATCTAAACTGGTACTAAGAAAAAAGAATCAGTCAACCATATATCAATGTCACTTTTCCACTACTTTTGGACAGTCTATATTACCTTCTATTTCAGAATTTACATCTTTGATAGATTGGGTTTCCACTCTAATTCCCAGTTCAAAGGATTTGTTTTCTAACATTCAGATGGGGAAAAAATGTCTTCAGGTGAGAAAAAAGTCTTCAGTTTACGAAGTGAGCATAAATCACAATTTTAAAAACATGCTTACATTTCTAATGTTTAGATGCTGACCTTATATGTAAGATTGGTATTTACAGTTTATTTACCTGAACTAAGTAAATTAAAATATAACTATATCATTGTGTATTTAATTTTCTGACGTTTTAAAAACACACATAAGTCATTGTGTCCCCCTTTAAAGTTTGCACAAAGGTGATAGCAATTCTCCTTGCCTCTAATACTCTCTTTACTTGTTCATTATAGAATCCTTTCAACTTTGCCTCTAGCAATTCACAAACTTATTTTTTCATGAGTAAATATTTAAACCAGATCTGTTTTAAAATGTCTACAGAAAGGAGATAAAAGCAAGTACTTAGATTTATAGCTAACCGGGTAATAATCAACTGCTACTAGAAAGAATTTGATCCATGCCTCAGCTTTAACACAAACCTGTAGCCCAGGTAGGGGGCTGTGAGCCTTTGTGCCCTTATGGTAATGTTCTTAAGCAAACAAAAGATTGCCACACACCTTGGAGGACAATTAATTCATTGAAAGAGGACATTTAAACTTTTCCTTTTCATCTGTAACATAAGAGCTAGCTACACTAATATTTAACTTTCTGTTTCACAGTGGAAAGAGAGAAGGATAAGAAAGCCAGAATTAGGACTTCGTTCTCTGATTATTGAGAGCTTGTCCCACACACCTAATGTTCTGTCTCCACTTAGCTTCAAGTAAGGCAGTCTTAACTATCAAAATACATCCATTATTGAAATAGACCACTAACATTTTCAGCATTATGTGAAAAATGTTTGCTTCCACATACCATTATTTATGCTTCCTTACAGAATTATGTTTTTGACTTGGACCTAAATTTCCCCCTATCTGATGTTAAGTAAAACTCAAAAGAATTTCAGTTCATTTAGCTACTATTGTAGGAAAAACTTCCTAGGCTGCTTGAGGAAGGCATGTACACTTTCCAAAACTGAGGCAGCTGCTGTTAGAATCTGAAGAACCAACACACAAATTCTGAACAAAAGCCTTCTGAAAACCACAGTGACATATGGCAACTGTACTTCATGGTAGGATTTCTGTTATTCAGGATTTTAATGGGAGGTTAGTATGCAAATAACAAACATTTTAATGATTTCAAACCTCTTATTATATAGCTTCTGTAAAAGCTAGAAATAGTTGCCAATTCTCACAACTTTGCAGTTACCACTTCTGTTATTTATCCAAAGGTGTATTCCCAGCCATGAGAGTAGGGAACAAAACTACCTCTAATCTGGATTTACCACTGCAGCACGTGCCAGAGAAAACACTCTTTTCCATGGGGTTGCCTGTTGTCCACTTCAAATGAGTAATAGCTTCCTAATGGTTCAATTTAGGATCCAAGCTTAGGCTCAATTACAAAAGCCAAATCACTATAAACAAAACAATTCTGAGTTATTTCAGAAGACTTGGCAATTGTTCGTTCATCACCTTTTCAAAACCGTAATTTGTGACTTTGAAAAATATGAAATACATAAGTCACTAATTACAGTCAAAGCTGAACGATAGGGGACATAATTTCTTCTTCCCTGTCTTTGATTATGCTAGAGAACAGAATTCATGTTTGAAGAGCATACTTTCTTAGAAGGGAACAAACAAGAAAAGAAAAAAACGCATAAAATTAATTCATGAGTTAGACATCCTCCATTAGAATAACTTTGTTGCACTTTACATTTCACTAATTTTCTTTTTTTGCAGACAAAAAGAGAGTAAAAACAGATGAAAGGGATAATACTGAATTTGCCCAATTGAAGGAATTAAAATACATGTACATATGAAATGGCCTGTTTGTGTTCAAACTCTATCTAGAAATAACTTCTACAACTCATTGAATTTGAGTGATTTACTTCAGTAAGTCGAGATCAGCATTCCATTCTTGGCATCAAACTTGACAGTGTTTGATACAAAGAACACACTTTCTAAACACTTCTAAGATACTGTCTAGACTACAAAAATAGTTGAACATTTTTGAATTTACTTTCTAGGCTTATGTAATACATGGGCAGGAGTTACTGCTGCAAACACTGGAACTTATCTGGCTTACTCTCTTCAGAGAAATCTGATTTACCGGCTTTGAATGTTGCAGTCCTTGAAAGCAAAAGTTTTTATAAATGTGAAAAATGTCTGAAAAACTGGTTTTATAAGTTTATTACCCAAAAGGCACTAAAACTAGAATGGACACAAAAGAAGAAAGGTTGGCTCATTTTAAGAAAGTCTATCCAAGCAATATATGAAATGCTGAAGAATTCTTATTTCATTGAAGTTAATACAATATAAAACTATTGAAAAGTATGGGTTTAAGGCACAATAGTATATTCTTGGTTATATTTTAATTTTATACAATTAAAAAAAGAAAGGATATTTATAAGAAACAGTGTGTATTTATTAAAGCAGCATAAAGTATTTCAGGAACTTGACGATTTATTCTTTCTATAAACAAATGTTTCTGTTTCAACTAGGGGAAAAAACTAAAACACAACTTCACAGTTACAGAAACAAACAAGTAAACCCAAGGTTTTTGACATAACTATCTTGAATCACAAGTATTTTTCACTTTATAAAGTAGACAGCAATCAACACAAAAAGAATAGTTCACTCCTTTAATTGAATTAAAAACATGATGGGATGTAGACCATCAACAGTCTTGGAAGAAGTGGTAACAAGGCTTCTGATGCAGAATAAAGAAGTTCTCTCCTTTTGAAGAGATTCTAATTCTCTCATTGGCAAAAGAAAAATAGAGAAACCAATTATTTATTTCCTTCTAACAGTATACAGGACTATAAATTTATTTATCTATATTGTTCTCTTTCACTGTAACCTTAGTATAAAGGCTATTTTTAAAGGTATCAACAAATACCTTTTTGGATGTCAGGAAAAGATACTACCCTACCTGATAGTTGGCAGAGGGTCTAGGAAGATTGCCTTTCTTTTGGCATTAACACAGAAATTAAAATATTATAAGACGACACCAGAAGTGGAGTCAGGACTCCCTGACCATGTGGTTGGCAGGAATGTTTATCTGCAAGGGACTGGCTATTTGTGGGAACTTCTCAATGATAGTACTGGCCCTGCTGAAATGTATGAACGAAATAATTTACTAACAAGAAAATTAGTTTTAAAAAGAGTTTGTAACTGCGACTGTATTCTTTTTTGCCAGGCTTTAAAGTTAAAAGAGAAAACTCTCTAAAGCAAAACCAGCACTCACAGTGAGGCTCATAGGGAGGAGGAGGATCACCACAAGGAACACATTCCATGTCTTGAAAGCCTCCAAGCTTAGTCTTCCTATAAAATCTAGAAAATAAAAGAATGTGAAAAAACAGTTAATCAAAATCAGTTATTATTCCTCACAAAATTAATCAGGAATTTTAACAACATCTTCTACAATTGCCAATTTTTTCAATCTGTGTCTCAATGCAAACTATCAGGAAATAGAAGAAAATAAAAGTAAACAAAAAGTACAGTAGATATTAATTAATAGTACGAGGCAGATCTAAAATAAACTGAGGAAAACTTCTAAATCTGTTAGTCCAAATGTGTAGTCACTATAATCTTATATTCAAAGAAGAAATAAACAATTCTGGAGATTTCAGACAGAAATTGATATCCCATTTTCCACACAGATGACAATATACATGACATGCATGAAGAAATTAACTTACACAAGCTTAGTTACATGTCTGAAAAATAAAAGTGAAGTGATTGATCTATATATTACAAGGTAATTATCACCTCTAAAAATATACAGCAGGCCAGATATCAGTGACATTTTATATAAAGACCCTTCAAGAACTTTACTACTGAATTTAAGTTTCAAGAGCTTACTGGTGACTGGTAAAACTGTACATTCCTAAAGCAGGGAACAAGAGTAGCACCAAACAAAAAACCAAAACTTTAGAATGCTGTATTGCAAATTTTTATGTATGACATCCCCTAAAGAACTTACCTACAGCTCCTAATCAAGTAGGTCTGTCTTTCAACCATTCATTAGCAGTAAGACAGAATCAGCAGCAGCAGTTCAAGATGAGTACACGAGTAGTTTTCTGTAGTGGTAGTGGCACATTAAATAAAAGGCACTAACTCTACTGATGTTATATTCCTAACCGTGCAAATGCCATTGAAGTACGAAGCTTTAATCAGCTAAAGCAAACAGCTTTCCAACTGCCCAAGAAACTCGTGCTTTAACAATGTGAACAGAAACAGATCCATAGGCTGCAAGACTGAAGGGGTCACCGTGATCATTTACTCTGAATGAAATGTGTTAATATTTGTTTTTAGCTGACATGCTCACTGTAGTGTTTTGAAGCTGAACAATAGAGAACGGCATGTTGGAAACTCATGCAAAACAGAAATAAATAAGACTGCTGAGAGGTAAAACATCAGCTAAACTATTTGGTTAGGCTAGTTATAGCCTCCATTCGCTTAGGCAGCATCTAAACTAAAGGACAGGTATGAGCAGTGGTGTGTTCTACAGTTCTGTTACCCAGAACATCCAGAACAGATGTCCCGTGACTACCCTTGCCGTGGCCATGACTCCCTCCCTCCTCCTGTTTCCAACTTTGCTGCCAGAAAATTCAGGTTGTGGAAGCAGCTCTCATTTTAATACACACTGAACACACAGCTCATTTTAAAACATACTCAACACACCTATCTAGGATGCATTCTAGACCAGAATACTGAGAAGCATTCCCAGGTCCTCCAGTTTAGCTTTACCCTTAATCCATGTTTTAATGTGGCTTCTTTATTCCTTTCTCATCTTCGAAAATTCAGTTTGTATTGTTTACACAAGAAGAAAATATTCTCCCTGCTGACAGCCAAGTAAGGCCTACAATACATATATATTAATATGCAATAAGAGCATAAATCAATTCACCATGGGGCTGCAAGTAGTACCAAAAGCGGTTGCAGGTAACATCTATAATGCCTGGGTCTGCACCTCCTTATACAGTGACTTAAACTAAGATTAGTTACCAAAGCTTTACTTTGTTTGTAAACACTTTTCATGTAAACACTTTTGTAAGTGTTATTACATGAAGAGATTTCACCTCTGGCTTGAGAAGGAATAATGGCAGGAGTTTCAACAGTGTTCAGGTATTTGATAGTTGGTATTCAAAAAAAAAAAAAAGTATATAAAATAAATAAAATAAAACAACTGAAATATAGATACTAAACAAATGCATAAACTTTTAAGCATGTCTGAAATATATACTCTGAAAATACAAAGGCTGTTACAATCAGTTCTCCTGTCAGGTAAATTACTAGTTCATAAAAGCAACAGAAATATCTTTTTACAAATTCATGGCAGGTGTTTATAATATCAGAAATTGGCAACAATGTAAAGAATAGCCTTTTAGAGATCCTAAGATTCAATACTACAAACAGAGAAAATTAGCAACAGAGGTTTGGGATGACAGGACAACAAACTAAGCACAGCTCTTGATTTAAAACAGCAGTTTCAGCAAACAATTCAGATTTTAATTTATGATTCTCAGCCAGGATCACACTTTATGAATTTTGAAGGAAGGAAAGGAAATTTTGGACAGTAAACCACAACCATTGATTTTGATTAATATTTATATAAATATAAAAATATATATTTTGATTTCTATTTAAGAATATATGTGCATGAGAATTATTAGACATTGACCTAGGGAGGGGAAAAAACCCAAGCAAATAAGGTGCTGTACAGACAATACTCTCAGAGACCATAGTAGGTAATTATTAAACCATTTTTGTAGATAATTATTACTGCAATTCAGAAATTATGTGCTCAAATAATACAGTAAGATCAAGATTAGAACATAGGACCTTCATACATACACAAAGGGTACCAACATTTATCCAGAAAACATGAACAAGCAATTTTAATGTAAATTAGGTTCAAATTTGTTCAAGTCTCATCTTCAGAAATGGTCTTACCCTGGTAAACAGTCCCCACATAGTGCATTGCTGGTGGCAGAACAGTTGGCCTTCTGAAACCGGTTAACTAATGCACAATCCAGACAAGGCTTGCACTTCTGAAAGCCCCAGTCTTCCTTGAATCTGTTTGGCCTGCATGTCATGCACTGTGCATCCTCCCCATATCCAAAGCCGCATTCCTGTAGGGATTAACAAGCAATAGCGAGCTATTCAGTCACTGAAAGCGTGGACAAGAAGAGAATGCTGGGATAAAATGAAGAACTAGTGTAATTATTACTGAGAGAAGGTCTTTCTTGAGACAAAAGCCATCCTTTCAGCAAGTTCAAATGTGTCTTCCACTGCTAATAATCTCCCTTACTTCTATAAGTAATACTTAGTCATCCACTTTATTCATGAAACCACTGTGTATTTGAATGATAAAGGGCTTCAAGGACTCCCACAGTTTCATTATTACTAGCTTATGGTAGAATTATTGAGCTGTCTGTTTTTTAATTAGGTCAGTCATGTGAAAGCGAAGAAACTGGGACAAGTGAAGTATAAAAGCACGTACTCAGTTACAAAAACAGCAAAGAAGCACTTTGATATTAAGGTTCATAGCTAAGGTGAACAAAGTTAATTGCTGAAGAGAGTGCACTGATCTTCAAAAGCTTAGGACTTCTGTTACCAAATAAACCAGAGCTGCTTAATGACCATCAGCTAGGCATGAAATGTTGCTTAGCCATTAAGAATTTCAGAAACTCAATCTGCTACAGTTCTAACAATTCTTAAACTGTTGAAAAAGTTTACTAGATCTGCAGATCACAGGGAGGCATGATATTTTACTATACAAGCAATATTGTTATGGTTGGTTATTTCTGCCAAATTTAGCGGTTTAAAGGCATTATTTCCACTGATTTGCAAAAGGACACCTAATACAACTGACAAGCTGCAAAGATAAACACCAAACCATACATAATAGTTTGGGGACTGAATCCTATGAACTGATTACCAAGAACCATCAATCAACTTCTTAGGAGTTATCAAGTTACTAGGAGTTGCTATTCCCTCTTATCATCCAAATGTCCTATCAATTTTGTTTGGTACTCTGGAGTTAGATTGGATGCATTGGTGATACACCACAAAACAGCAAGAGAAATACAACAAATTGCCAGAAAGGACTTATTGGGAAAGGCACAATATGGGGACCTTGTTCTCCAGTATGTGTTTTCAGTGGAAAAACATGGCATCTTCCCAGTGGGAAAGCTGCAGGAAATCTTCAACTAGGGCAGCTTCAGACAAGGTTTCCACCAGTTTCCACCATAACACGTTTGATGCACACAAACAACTTTGTCCAAAGTCACCAACCTAACCAAATCTGCTGCAATAAAAAAACTTTTAAACTTCAGAAACACATTCAGATTCCCCAAGATCCGACACACTTGGATTCTCCAAGGCTTTGCACTGAGAAAGCATCTATGGGACAAGCTCTGTGATCAAGCTGGCCAATATGCATTTTATAGTGCCTCTAACCTGCAGTGACAAAGTAACAATAAACAACTTCAGATGCATTTTACAGGACATTCTAAGAATTTTTAATTTTTCTTTATGTTAAGAATAAATTTTACTCTCCTCTGAAGAACAAGCCCTCAAATACACAGAAAAGGAACAATTTATGAAAGCAACATGAAAAGACACTAAAAATAGTCTTCTTCCTCTGTCTCTAGATCCACAAACTTAAAAATTAATTTTTCATTTTTGTTTTGCTTTCTTTTAGCTGAAATGTTACTATTGAGTATTTTTCAGATCGAGGAGCAAACAGACAAATCATTGCAGTTAGTAACAACAACAAAACAGCCTACAGCTTCATGCACTATACAGCATAGTCCTCCTGTGATATACTGGGACCATATTAAAACTGGTAGGCAAAAAGTGATAAAAATATTTCTTTTCTTTTTTTATTTACTTCAGATGTAGAACATTTTATACCCATTTATTTCAAACTGACAAGTTTCTACTAGGAATCAATGCCAAAGCAATGTCAGTTCTAGCTGTATATTCCTGTGTTAATTTTTACACTCCATTTCATTTATGTAATTGTAAGACTGTACACAAAGCTACATGATTACCACCAGGGACTGGAACCAGACTAACTTGTGTTAGATTTTGCTCTCCCTAAGTCTAAAGAAACCTTTTCATTGAATATCATTAATCTTTAACACATTCTTTCTAAATACCTACTCTTTCTAGTTAGCTTATCCAAATAGTAGTGTTATGGAATATATTATACAGGTCAGTTAAACCATGTATATTTGGGTCTTTTGATAAATCACTTGGAATCAGTCCCTCCCAAGTTCTATCAAACTTTCAAATACAAGGCTTAAATTAACTTAATTACAAGTTTTCCTTTCCAGACTACCTTTGAAGCTTTGGATCAAAAAACCAAACAGGAAATAAGTTAGAATTAAATGCTTTCACTCACTGGCCCAAACTACCAAAGCTGAGTAAATTGTTTCTAGATCAGATCTGCTTTGCTACAGATGGATGTATCCTAGCGATCCTTTGCATCGTGGAATGGTTTACTTTAAAGCTATAAAAATGGTGGATGCAATATAAAGAAATCTTCTGCCCAAGGAATTTACAGTCTCCCATCTTTTCAAAGATGGCTTCTAAGTCCTTGCCAGGAATTCTACAGATACCAATTCATAACAAGTAAAACTTTATTTATGTGCTTTTTATGTTCACTTAATATTTGAGGTAGTTAACTGCCTGGCAGGTGCAAATAAATATTTAAGCTTGTAAACCAGGCAGAACTTCAAACAGATCTGTACTCATAATTAACCACATTCCCTAAACTGAAGGATATGATTTAGATGATGGATTCAAACCCTTTGAAATCTTGGACTTTATAATTCAGCAGTCCAGCAAAGATACAAACAATTGACAGTTCATCTTTTATCAATTCATGTGAAAAACTGATGTGCACCAGTTTTCTCAGTGTTCTATTTACAAAGCTGTCAAGTTTTATGGTTGACGAGATCTGAATAGTTCCCAACTCCCCTTCACCCTTTCTATCCTCCCACTCCTTACTTTAAAAGAGAGCTCATCTCCTGTGGCAGTTGACCTTAGGACTGCAGAAAAGATAAATAAAACTTGTAATGTCAATTAGCAAGATTTAAAAAAAAAAAAAGTGCCAGAAAAAAAAAAGAGCACAAATATATGCTGTCTTTAATTTTGCTGTTGCAAAACTTTCTGTGAAGAACACTTAGCACACTCCTCCCTTTCCACTTTCCCTTTTCAAGTAACAAAAATTGTCTCTCTCAAATGATACACAGTACAAGCCTTAAAAACTGAAATAGTGCTTTAGAAAACTGAATTAGAGTCAATTAAAAAAATTCTTCAAAACTCAAATGCATCTCAATTTTCTTGATATCTATACATCTTTCACTATCCCAGTAATGTGCCATCTCTTTACCTTTAACATATGTATCCCCAGAACAACACTGCCAGAAGTGTTTCACTAAGGTATCGAGTGGGGTGACTCGTCAAGGCTGCCTAGGAATCTGTAGCAAACTAGTTAACCAAACTCATAATTTAGTTTCTAGCTAAAAATATTAAAAGACAGAATAATGCAGACACCTCTTCAAGTACTACCAGGCCACTGTAAAATTTTCTTTCACTATGTACTCAAACACTGATCCAGACAGAACGACCAAAAGCCTAGCAGACTATAAAGAGTACTGGAGTTAAGTGATATGGTTTTTCCCTAAAAGTTGAATCCAACACAGACAGTAAATGAACAGTAAATTATATTTTAAACATTATTTCAATTAAAATAACCTCAAATTTCATTAAAAAAATGCTTTAGACATCATTAAGATCATAATCTGCAAGTACATTTTGGAATTTGTTTCTAGTTCCACTGATTATCCACAACCTATGTAAGTCCCTAGACAACACAGTACAGAGCAGTTCCACTTATGCCATGATGATTACAAGAACACTTGGGTATTCTCAAGAAAAAGTCTTCCAGGCATTAAGACACTTTTAATTAGTGTCGGGTCATGTAACAGGTTGTGGCACTACACTGGTGCTGGGAAATGAAGTTTTTCCTAATACCTTTGAGTACATGGCCTTGTTAAATAGCATACAGTTTTAGCTTCCTAAAGTACCTTAGGCTGTGGGTCAGCCTCATCCAGAATCCAATAACGAGCCGTATCTACCAGCAGAAGTCTCTGAGCAGGACAGGCTGCAACAGTGTGCTGCAAATGTCAGACTCAGCTACTGTGTCAAAGTGCACAGTTAGGGTCACAAAAGTTTAATTCTCAGTGAAGATGATTTGACATGCCTACATGCAGCTGCTCCAGTTTCCAGAAACACTTTGGCCTCTCCTGAGCTGAGATCTGGCAGGCTTCCTCACAGGCAGCTCTCTTGCTTTGAAAAGTTACGAGTGACTGCTAAACATGGCAGAGCTGCTCTCGGTAGCTTCACCGTGACAACACCTCAGTCATAGCACACCACTCTGATGTTCTGTGTGAGGACTGTCACATTCAGAAGTAGCTTCAAACAGTACCTGCCTGCTTAATTCACAAATCCTTTTCCTGAGACAACATGCAGGTCTCCCCTTTCTTCATCATATACCTGGTACAAGGAAGCAAGCTGTGATACACAGCCCCACCTCAGCAACCATTAAGCTGCCTCCGTCCCACCAGCTCTCTGTACAGCAGCTGTCTCTTGGTGACAGTATTTATCATGGCTTACTCGATGGCAATGCTGGCTTCAGGCACTCCTGCTTTCACCTCTTGGTTTTCATTCCTTCCTTTTCCTATACTGTCCTCAGTGTACTGGCTCAACTGGCAATGAGGCCGAGTCAAATCTGACCATGGGACTGACCCAGGTTGGAAGTGATCAGCTCAGTTATCCGTTCCACAGTACACCCTAAAAATCTACTGTGTCAGCCTAAGTGCACAGGCAGGGGACTGGGCAAAGAACTTACTATTGCCAATAGTGTCCTTTCAATGTTTCTGAACTACAACCTCAGATGTGATCTGTTGACAAAAAAATCAAGAATTGCAGTTTAAACTCTGAATTGCAATATAAGTTTGATGAGGCTGAGATACAGATTGCTTTACACATATAAATTTTAAAAAAGGGAAGGCATGGAAGCTATAGAGTTATAGAACTTAAGAAAAAAAAAATGATGGTGAAGGGACTGGGAGGACTTTCACTTCCTTACTTGAACATTTTCAAGAAAAAGGCTGAAACACAAACTACCTTGTGTTTTTTTGGTTTTTTTTTTTTTTGCATTAATTGTGATTTGTATAAATTTCAATAATATATAAGGTTTGATTTATTTCAGAAACACATATAAGATAGGACAAAAGGCTGTTACTATCAGGCCAAATCAATGACTATTCAGCAACTGGCAAGCTGAAGCCACTTAAAGAATGAAAGATAGTAAATCACTTGTGCTTAACTACGTGATGCTTTGCTATCTACTAAATGAATGAGAAATGAAATAATGCTGAGCCACATGAAACAAATGCTTCCTTTTGAATCGACACAACCATTTCATTCTCCCACCCCAGAAGAAAGAACTGCTTAACAAAAAAGAAAAAACCCAAAAACCTAACAAAACCCCCAAAACAAAAAACCAACCCGAAACAAAGACTGTGCGCACTGAAAACTAAGCTTATTCAGTGATTCAAAGGCTTCACAAACATTACCAAAGCCACATGTTTATGAGAAGAAAAGGCTATACTGAGATTTTTTTTTTAATTAACAAATAGAAGCAAACAAACATGGGAAGCAGCTTTCACTCTCTTCCCCATCAATTCTATTGATACAATAACAAAGCTTCCTTTCTTCTGATGGCAATATGTTAAAAGTACTTAATAAAAAGTACAACTAGCATAAGTGATCAATGGATTTTAATTCTAAGCTAATGTAACACTGCAGCACAGCAGTGTTGTTAGAACAGTAGATAGGCAATCATAAAGGAAAAGCTGAGGGTGTACTAATTCTTTCTCACTTTAAGGAAGAAAAAGTTACTTTAAAACATTTTTGAAAAAGAGAGCCCCATTAAACTGTGACAGCAAAAGCTGAAAAGAATAATCTAGATTCAGAATTAGTTACATGAAATAAGGTTGTGTTTTTTGCTGGTTTTGTTTTGTTTCATGCTAACAAGGGTATCTGAAATTGTTCACCTATACAGACAGGAAGGTCAATCCAATAGACTGAGCACTGGTTTGCAACCAAAATTAAAACACTTACCATTCAATCACAGAACAGCCAGGTTAGAAGGAACCTTGAAAGAACATCTGATTCAAACTTTCATGGGTCAGGGACCTGAGCTGATCTGAGATGATCTAGCACCCTGTCTAGTTGCATCCTAAAAGGTCTCAGTGATGGGGACTCTAGGGAGGTTGTTTCAGTGAATGAATGTTCTCACTGTAAAAAAAAAATTTCTCCTGGTACAATTTGTGCCCATCACCCTTTGTCTTGCCCGTGTGTTGCCTTGTTAAGAGAAACCTTCTGCTCTACTCTATGGCCTCTGTTTACTCTGTTCCACAAAAAAATTCCTGCATTACCATGGGCAACTTGATTTATGTTAGTGTCTCATGTATAAATTGAGAAAAGGCAACAGCATTTCCCTAATTTAGAAAGGTGAAATGCCCATATAGTATAGCAACAAAGATACATATATCTAACTGAAATTGTAAATAATAGTTCTAAAAAAAAGTACATAAATACACACACACATACATATATGTACTCCGTACAGGTGGGTTTTTGCCCTGTATTTTTGTAAAGTCAGTCAAGAAAAGAAAGAAAACAACATATTTAGATTGTAACTGAGATAAAGTAATTTCTCATTCACAAGATGAGAAAAGCTGGCCTTTTGTATTTAACAATATAGGCTGACGTGTTTTGTTACAAACATAAAAAAGAAATCTGTCTGTCAATCGCTTAAAACACTCAGGGGGAACTGAACCAAAACCACCACCACTAACATTGTATTTTACTATATACTTAGACATACAATCACGCTCACACATCCAGCAGCATATCTAGTTTTATCCACGAGCACTAAATATTTGATAGGAGAACTGACACATTATTTAGTGTTAAGAAACTGTTATTAAACTACAGCATTATTATAACATTGCTTTCTCATATGTAGAAAAACCACACAAACAAAGCTTCTCCTAGGCTGCAAATTACTTCAAGTATGTCATTAAATGCCTCTTCCCTTTACATTCTGACCTTTGACTTAACATATTTGTTGCTTCAAGCTGTAGTTCTACACGACTACTTTCAACCACATCTCAGTTACAGCCACAGCATCACATCCTTCTATGATTCACAGAAAATTGTACCTCTATTTATGAAGGAAATTATGATTCCACTCATTTAGGTTTGAGAAAAATCTGTTATTTCATTTCTAGTATAGAAGAAAAAAATATTTTTGAAAGTCTATTACTGTCTGTGAGAAGTAATTGCTTACACAGTGAAATTAATCAAGCATTCATATTTTCAAAAACAGCAACCTAGTCCTAAGAATCAGGACTATCAGACTGTAAACAAAAATAGCTGAAGCAAAACCGTAACTTGAATAGTGTGCTATTGCAAACTATAACCCTGCTGTTTTAATTTAGTGTTTCTTTATTAAATGAGTGTAATTACTGAGGGCCTTAGCTTTTACATTTTTGGGTTTTATTTGCCAACTAGATAAGTATATTATCTGACTACATAAATGCACATAGTATTGGCCCACTGTTATACAGTGCCATATTTACAAGTGCCTTTATAAATTAAAGCACCCCCTCGAACCTTTGAGTTCTCAAATTAAGGGCCAATCTGAAAAAACACAAACAAAACCACATCCATGTCGTAAGTCGTCCAAATCTCTGTTTCAACAGCATTGCCTGTATGACTAAACCTTAATACTGCCCAACATACAAAGTGATACCCACTACAGTGTGAAACTAAATATTTCTGTTAATACACTGAACACTCACCACAGGGGGTCAAGAGATAGAGAAAATGTGTCACTCAATTTCAGTAAATCCCTTCAAATCACACACAAGCCACAATACTTAACTTGTGCTTCTTTCAGAGCTAAACATAGTAGGAACTACAAAGCCATAAACTGAAAGCTTCTTTTTCCCCCTGTAGTTTGAACACAGATCCACACCAAACTTAGTAGCAGCTCATGTTAAAAAATTTTCAAAAGAAACATTTCTAATTCCCCTAAACACCCTAAATTCCTTTTTACACTATCAGTAAAAGTACAAGACAGAGTCTGCCCTTCTGTATGCAAAGGGCATGTTCTTTATGGCCTCACCTCTCAGGTATGGATCCGACTGCACAGTTATGTCAGGGTCACAGTTCACACTCCAACAATGGGCAAGGTGTGGGTTTAGAGCTGGACTCTGAAGGAAGAGTCTTACACATGCATGAGTCTTGGTAGGTCTACTCACCCTTCATGACACCACCCTGCACTCTCTTTTGTTTTACCATCCTCACACCTCTGCCAGGACACACTTGCTCCCTCAAGACATACAGTCTCCCAAGACACATAACCCATTCTGTCATCTCTTTCACCTCCAGTAGCTGGGTTAGTGAATCCCAAGGTATCCCTCTCTCCTTCTTGTTTCAGCTATGTCTTTCTTCCTTGTTCTCCATCCCTGCTCATGCACAGCACCTACTTTCTGTGAGCTGAAAACCACTAAGATCCCCCTCGTGACTTGCATTTAGACTTGGAATTTTGCTGAAAATTTTGCCACGTGAACTTTCTAGTTCTACTGAATCCCAGGCAGCATTCATCTCCATTGATTCATTTCCACTGCCCTAAAAACCTAGTAATTCAAAAGCTTTTATGGGGAATTTCTTTTGGAAGATATGCAATTGTTATAAAAAGTGAAATGCAATTACATAAGATTCACAATAGTATTTCCTTCTCCAAGATATTAAGAATTTCTTAAGTGCTTTCTAAATATTATAATGTATTTTTCTGGCCTCAACCTTTTCAATTACTTCACATGGCATAAAGATAAGAATTAGGTTTATAGCATTTTTAATGAATTGTAAAACAAAGAAATTGAGCATGACTTGAATCTGGCTTCCTAAAGCGCTCCAACCACTGACCTAGTAAAAACAGAACAATCACCTATCTCTCTCCTATTCTAAGGAAATAGGTTAGCTCTCATTTGAATCTTACTCTGTATTTATGTACTTATGACGTTCTTATTATAAACCAATCTATTAAGACACAAGGTCATATATAAAATATTTAAACTTTGTCACCTAAAATCCATAACTGATTGAGAATGTCAGCACTGTAAAACTTAAACCCCTGCATTTCAGCAGTCTGTACCAATCACTAGTTTAAAATTAATTTTTTACATTACCTTCTACAGAGTAAGGTTATTCAGTCTTAACTCCTTGTAGTTTTTTTCCCCTTTGTAGTTTCTTCCTTTCTTTGTAGCACTAACTCACCTTTAAAAAACTAATTAGAGAGCCCATATCCAGATCTGTATGGTACTACCTACTTTATTAATGGCATCATCATTTTCTGAACTGAGCATTTTATATAAAGCAACCAGATAACATGGTTCTTGAAAAACTGCAAAAGGCTCAAATGCCAAAGCAGTAAATATTTTCACTTAAGTGCAGATATCCATTATTTTAGATCACATACATGAATGCAATTATCAGAAATAAAGAATATTCAAGAAAGCATGATTTCCTTACCTTTGAGAGTTCCATTCCAGGCCCACATTGTTTGCAGAGGATACAGTTTCCAGTCTGGTCCTTAAATTCTTGTTCTCTGCAGTCTCCAGTCTCACAAATTACCTTATTTAGCTAAAAAAACCCCAAACCGACAACAAAAAAAAGGGTAAATTCATCAAAATATATTAAATCTGAGAAATAAATCCATGTTTGGATCTTAAAAATAACTTTCTGAATTCTTAATTACCCTTGGTTCTACAGCAAGCCAGAGTTAAGTACGCTTAGCAGGCAGTGCAAAAGTGTGCTATGCTACATTCTGTCCATAAACAGAATACTCCAAACACCTAAACTATGTATACAGCACATTGTCATAAGAGATGGCCACCTCTCTGAAGTGAAGCAGTATCACCTCCACAGCACTATAGTCACCTATATTTTCTCTCCTAGTCCATGCCTTCGTCTATGAAGAGGCTCACAAGGTAAAATTTTGCAATTGTGTGTGAGGAGCAGCCAGAAAATACATGAATCAGTGGACCAAGTTTACTCTCAAATCAATAAAATCTGTATGCAATTGTCTGCATGCAGCATTTTACGACTTTTAGTGTCAGCGGTAATATGTAAAACAAATGACAGTGTCTGTGTTCAATACAATTTTTTCAACATGGGGTAAAAATATTAATCTTTAACTTACCAAATATGCTAGTAAAATGATGAGCACCTTCAATCTATCATCTCCTTGTAATCCTTTAACATCCATTTCTTGCTATCAAACCTTTCTCCCTAGAAAAATATTTTTAAAAAAATTAAAAAATCATTATATTTACATCATTTAAATTGAAGATGTCACATGCCCACTGTAGTTCACGTCACATGCCATGTCAAAATACAAATCTGTCAATGCCATTAACATTTGCAGATGGATTCCTGGAAGCTGCTAAACAACAAACATATGCTTTGAAAATCATATGCCTTTTGAGCACAAGACCATAAACACGAAGTTTCTATAGTTTCAAATCTCAAGAGAAGAGACAGCTATCAGTCTAGATTAGAGAACATCAACATTTATCCCTAACATCCTTAACATATCTTTCTTGCTTGTTAAACACTCAACTAAGTACACGATCAACAGACAAAAATAAATTTCTTCAGACATGCCACATACCAAGACAAGAGATAGCTGTTCCTGAGAACGTTCCTTCTGTACTGCAGGGTTAAGCAGAAGGTTTGCCTACTGACTGACACAACCTCTTCTACTTTACTCTGCAAGCAGCTGGAGGCATACACAGGTTCTGCTTCTACCACCTACCTAGGGGATATTATTTCTAAAGATGTGTTAACATGACTGTTTAGGAGCTGGTAGGAAAAGAAGATTTTTTCTCTACTTACTTTCCTTTTGTTTCTTTGATTATTTATGCTAAATTCTAGTTTCTTACTTTTTGTTTTTTTCAGTAACCTGAAAATGGAACTGTAACTTTTAGTCCAATAATCCAAACTATATGCCAATAATAACAAGAAAAGAATAAAAAAATCCACCTTACATAACATGGTATTTGAATTTGATCCTAATTTTCATACCTTATATGACAGTCATATAATGTAATTGCTTTCAGCTACATGAGGAAAATAATGTTTTAAACATTTCTGGCCTACTTCAGAGCTTAAGGACTGATGTTTAGTTATGCTATTTTAAAATACAAAATAAGTAGTTTTTATCATTTAAGAGTAGAGACTGACAAATGAAAGGATGGAATGCAAAACAAAAGGAAAATAGCAGAGAAAAACATTAAGTTGCAAAATGCTTTACAACACGGAACTACTGCAAGTATAATATGCTTTCAAAAATATACAAGCAAAATGAACATAAACTATAATTAACACCCAATTTCACATTTTACTGCCCGAATTCTAATGAATTCTAATCAATAAGAAGAAAGTATACTTCAGTGTCACTATTGATGCTTTTTAAGATAAGCTGTATTTTGAAGTGTAAAAAGAGCAAAAGTCTACTAGAAAGAACAGAGCAAGCAGAGATGTGTCAGGCAGCACTCCACGGGAAAGCCAGGATGACATTTTTATGGTTATTTCTCACTTAGTGATGGTAATGGTCTACAGGCCAATGACAATTATCAGATTAAATGCATGTCAACATGGGTATAAAAGAAGACATACTCTCAAGGAGCATGAATACATATGGATATAGTATTCAACATAGGGGAGTGTTTTTTAAGTCTGAGGAAAAAAAAATAAGGCAAGAAACATGAAATGGAAAAATCTCAGAAATAATTCTGGATCACCAAAACACAACTTCATGTAAAAAGTACTGTAGAACAACTAGAAAAATTAAAAAGGAGAGTCGACAAATTTTAAGTTTTTAAGTCATGAGAAACTGACAATTGTAATGCTGAAAGAAAATAGGTATATAAAAACAAAACAATTTCTAGTAATAGCGAAGAGCAAACAGCGGACAGACACAGTAAAAATACTGTTGAGGGAACTCAGAAATTTCAAGAAACATTTCTCATCTGTTTCTTGAAAGATACAAAATAGGTAAATATACACATCATACTTTATATCTCTGGCCAAAAAGTAACTGAATATCCGCTAAGTAAAACTAGATTAGATAAGAGAAAAATTGTGAGACTTTGCACCTCAGTAACCTTGAAATAATATCAAGAAAGTCTTAATTTTGGTCCTGTTCAATTTTACTGTTCATTCCCTTTGGAATGCTACAGAAATTCAAGAGTAATATATGAAGAAATTAAAAAATAACTAAGAATAGTAATACAATAAACAACTCTACACTCCATTACAGAAAAACAGTCCTGTAAAACAAGCTCGACTTCACTTGATTCAGAGAAGACAAGACAGTAAAGCTAAAAGTCTGAGAGTTAAATGAAATAAACTGAGTAAATATTAATTCAAAGAATCATGCTGAAATTAATGGGATTTGGGAAAAAAGACCTCATTAACTTTTTAATTTCATGTAATACTGTTTAGTGGAAAGAATAAATACTTCACGTGCTTTCTTAATTGCTATAGGAGTTAAAACTTTACAGAAGTGTGCAAGTGAAATAAAGTGGTAAATATAATTGGGTTTCTTAGATTTGAATGTCAAGTGATTACTCCAAGTCATATATATTCCTTAATAATTAAAAAATAGGTAAAGCATAGTACAGCTCTAATGTAATCATTACTATCCATATAATACTACCAAAACTTCATAACCAGGATTCTTTCTAAGCTTAAAAGTAAGTTTTATTTTAAATTTCAATATTTACTTTTGCTTCTGAAAATAGATGTGTAACATATCAAAAAGAAACTGAAGAGTGTAATAATTGCATATTTTTGTGTCAAGTTTCACATAGAATTTTCAATACAAACAATACTGGTGAGCTGTACTAAGCCTAAAGATCCAAAATACGGAGCTGTAACATAATTTAAGAAGTCTATTTTTTCTGTGAAAGTCACCTGAAGCATGAAAAAATTAAGAAAATTAAGAACAGCCCAATTAACTGCCCTGCAGACTAGTTATTTGCAATAAAACTATATTACCTTAATGTAATTCAGATATAGTAGCCCTACACCTTTTCTCCAATATGCAATAACTTCAAGATTTAATATAGTTAAAAAATCAGTATATACCAAAATCAAACTCAAACTTATCAAGATCAGTATTGAAACAAAGTTAATTATGTATTTTCATGTTTTCATATTCTGGAGTCACAATTGGAATAAAAATCAAATGCCAGTCCTTAACAGAAGGTCATACAGAACAACAGGCAGTATTAAAAATCTTGCTGGTCATGCTGACATCTCATATTTCAGTTTTGTAATTGCCCTATCTGTTATAAGATGATCTTCTTATAGCACGTACCTCAAAGACTTTTAGAAAATAAAAAGCACATGGTAAAGCATCCTGTTACAAAATACATTTTGTTCACTTAGGTGTGAAATTTCATTGCAGCTGTGAAATAGTCTCTATTTAAAAGGAAATCTACTGCCTTTATAACAGTCTTGCCAAGTCCAATCACCAGGAGTTCTACAACACAGAGCAAATTTTCAAAATCAAATGTTTTATAATGGGCATCAAACCATCAAGGACTTCTCCAGCTTATCTATATACCTAACTAAGCTTCAGTTTTTTGACTGATCATTACAACTTTCATGAGATCTTATAGCTTTAGATCTAGTATATAGATATCATCTATATAATATGTCTTCTGCGATCAACAAAAATTCCAAAAGAAGCTTGCAGGTCTAGGGACTTTGAACTTCAGAGCAGTTCAGTAGTACCAGTGCACTTTAGTAGCACAAAAACACATTCAAATAATTTCAGCAGATGTGTATGAATGCCTATGGTACTCTATCATGCCCACTGTCACCACTCCTACCAAAACAACCTCAAAGACTATATACTGACTAACATGTGAGAAAAATGAGCCAGTGTACAATAACCATTGTTAAGAGCACAAATAAAATAAAATAAAATAAAATAAAATAAAATAAAATAAAATAAAATGTTTCTTTCATGACAAAATTTTGATAAAAATAATTGACAGGCACCTTAATGGTCAAGGCACATTAATAACTCACTGTATTGAACTAAAGTCCCAAAGGAGAGAGAACTGTGTCAGCTGTGTGTTTCCTGTTTCAATCTCCAGTTTGGTCAAAAGTCCTGCTTAAAAAGCAGAGACTGTAGCACTTAATAATAGGTTGCCATTGGGCAAATTTCTTCTCTCATGATACCAAATGGCATTATACTGATGTCTGTTGGACACCAGCCATTCACCTCATGCTTTCAAGTAAGAAGTTATTAGAAGTTTTCTGCCCCTAAAACATGTGTGAGCAGACGTTCCATACCTTTAAAGATTATTTGCTCTTGTCCAGATACTGATATTTAAAATGCTGCATTCAGTTATATTCAATTTTATTAGAAGAAAGAAAACTGCGGACAGAGTTTTTTGAGGTCACTAAATCATACCAAATACATCTTATTAGGTTAACAGTAATTTGCTTGCCTAAAATACTCAGGGAAAAGCAATCATCACCCGTAATGTACTGAACTCAGGATAGAGAACTTCCATTTGGAAATGCAGTTGCATAATTTTAAGGTCATTTGGGGCCTACTATGCATAAAGAGGACAATATCAAAAAATAAATTAGAAACATGTAATAAATGTAATGTGGAAGTAAGAACTTCCAGCCTTTCAGAGTTCTAGAACCCATTGTCCTCTAAAATTTACTCCTACATTTACCAGCTTGCCTGGATAGTAGTCATCATTTTATTTCAAAGTCCATGTCAGAAAAATATTGCTTCTTTCTCTCCAAAAAACTTAAAGTTCCACCATGAAAGACACACTACCTCAAGAATCAAAGCAGCATGACTAAATTACGGCTGACTAGCAGGTTTCTCAGACACATAAGCATCAAAACTTCGAAGTCAACATCACCCATATTCTAAGGGAAACTTTAGAAAGGGTGAAGAGTCCCAACTTCGCATTCGCTTTACTTGAAGCTGTGAACTCCCAGTTAATTCACAACTAGGTCTTATACGTTTCCCATATTTGATTTGATATTTTTACTTGACAACCACTTTTCATGCGCCCTATAACACCGGCAGACTACTCCGAGAAGTTCTGGGTAAGAAAGAGGGATGAAAATATAATCATCTTATCTTGCCAACAGAGGTCTCTGGTATCCAACAAATAGGGTCTCAGCTCCTTTCTAACCACCTACTTCCCACCCGCAGCTGTCAACTGCATGCAATAAAACGACGACAAGGAGTGGCAGATGGCTTTTGCAGAGTCAGTGCCCCACGGGCAATAAACAAGAAAAGGGAAAGTACTTAGGCTGCTACAATGACAAAGACAAAGAAAGGGAGCAAGTTAGGGACAAGAACTTCCACTACAGAGCTGCACATTGTTATTCTGTCTCACAGGTCTAGAACATCTTCCCTTTGCACCCTGCCCACAACCCTTGTACTCTTCCCCTTTGTGAAGTAAATGAGGTCTTGTCTGACCACATTTGCTCCAACTTTTCTAAGAAATGTGGGGGGAAAAAACTTCATACTGTCAGCTAGGGCACATTCATCACATTAAATATCATGTTGAATAGATCTGTATTTTACAGAACCTACCATATGTGAAATTGTATGACATTAGGCAGCTAAGAATTTTTTTCTAATTTTGTAAAGACAAAGGTAGCAGATTAAAGTTAGAACCTTGCTGGTGATCAAAACCACTTATATGTATTTTAGGGGCTGAGGGAGATGAGAAGGTGATTTATACACAGCCAGGAAATATTTGTGCTCCTCCTGAGTACCATATGCTTCAAGTTACGTTAACTGAAGTACTTGTCTTTACAAGAATAATGGTGATAAAGCAGTTTATCATTTGTGTTCTTCAACACATCCAGCTTATTATGAATGAGATATTAGAGTGAAATATTGTAACAAAGGTGCAATGTGGCAACATTTTTCCTACACATAAACAAAGCTTCTCAGAGGATCAGAGCCTGTGATTCACACAAGAACTCCCACTCTCACCGAAGTTGATGAGCCTACTCACACAACACCAAAACTGTGGTAAAAAAAATGTTACTCCTTCTGTTTAATACATCTCATCCATCTCAAGTTCTAGGAGACACCAGTTTGCTAGATGAAAGCTCAGTGCCAAGATGCACTTGTACTTTTGTACTCAGATATGTGAATAAGTAATACATTGAGAATGCCAGTATTATATTCACACTTCATTTACACCAAAATATACTAATAGGTCTTTTTCAAAGTAATTTTTAGGGATCATGAATTATAAAGCATTGGGCTGGTTAACTACTGCAGTGGTGCAATGCCAATATGCTACATTTATCCAGCCAGCCTTGAGCAGTTTTGGATGGCATGCAATGTCTTAAAAACCACAGATATGAGTTACGTTCATTCACATCATTCTCTTCTACTAGGATTGCAAGTTGTGGAAAGTGAGAAAAAGTAATTTATTGCATCCTTAACTGACATTTTAAGCATCTTACTACTAAACTTACTAATAAAGAAGCTTACTTCTAGGTCTGAAAAAAAACAACAAAACCAACCAACCAAAAACAACAGCAACAAAAAAAACCCCACCCACACCCAAAACCCCCAACCCTTTTCTCTTATGGTATCAAGCTCCCAGGTAACATACCTAAGTAACTTGCTTTATATCGGATGGTGATCATGTGCTTGAAAGAGATTATGCAGTAGTTAAGAAACCTACCTACATATTGAATCAATTTGCCACTTACTCATATTAAATGCTACTAGACCACTTTATGAACTTGATAAAAGCATCCATCTAAAGTAGTTCTAAATATAAAGGCGGTAAATAAGTATTTAGTATCTCGATTTTCACGAACATCAGGTAAAGCTTTTGGTCCAAGGTCACATTAATGGGGACAGCCATCAGGAAAGTCAAACAATCAAAAGCTTTTCAACAAACCGAAATGTAGTAGGGACTTTTCAACTTCTTACCAGCCAAAAGAAAAAGTTAGGAGCGCCTATTCCTTCAAGTCCAGCTCTAAAATTGTTTGAAGCAAACAGCAGCTTATTTATGCAGCAGACACGAGAAGCGCTTGTGAACATGAAAGCCCAGCTTTGAAGGGCTTTTTGTTCGCCGCACTCCGGGGCGTGGAGCAGCCACTCCAGGGCTGTCGAGACCTGCAGAACCCACCACCGGCCGCCGCGGCTCTCCGTGGCCGCGCCGTGCCCCGCGTGCCCACCGCGGGACGCCTCGGGCCACGGGGGCGGCTCGGAGCGGCAGAGCCGGAGCCACCGCGGGGAGGAAGGGGCCCGGCGGAGCCCTCCCCCGCCCCCGCGCTGCCCCGCAGCCTGCGCTTTCCGCGGAGCTCACTGCCATCACCTCCTCCGTGAGGTGCGGGCCCTAGGGGCAGGCA
>VXAD01010129.1:2423279-2499393 GCA_013399195.1 Dicrurus megarhynchus
CCGCCCCGTCGCCCTGGCAACGCCGCGCCGCTCCCGCCCCGCCCCGGGCCGGGTCAGCTGACCTTGGGCAGCCAATGGGCGGTGCCCGGCCCACGTGCCGCGGGATGCATGGATGGATGGATGGATGGATGGGTGGATGGATGGATGGGTGGATGGATGGATGGGTGGATGGATGGAAGGAAGGAAGGAAGGAAGGAAGGCAGGCAGGCAGGCAGGCAGGCACTGGGTGTCCGCACTGGCAGGGCGTAAGTGGGGGTGTGTGCCTCCTAGTAGTGGTGTGAAGCCAGGGTGAATCACAAGTGAGGCACTGGTGTCTTTTTTATCCCACCAGGAGGACAGGATAGCAGAGCACCCCTGTGCCCACCCCTGTCTCCAGAGGCTGCCCGGGCTTTGAGGTCTGCAGCCTTGGCATTGCTGATCCCCCTCAGAGGGAGTTCAGCTTATGGCTGCTGGGCTGTCTTAAAGGGTCTGGCCCTTGGCCACTGTTCAGGTGAGTGTAGAATGAGTCCTCGTAAGTCAGCAAAGCCCTTTCCACCTCTCCCGCCCAAAAAGCATGATGGAGGCTTTCTGACAACACACTGTGAATTCTTTCTGCAGATTCTTCTTTCTGCAAACCCTCCTTTCTGAAATACTTGAGTAGCTTTTTATTCCTGCTAGCTCAGAGCCTGAAATATTTTATCCATTCTGCAGGTAACAAGTTACCCAGCTGTAAGCACAGTGTCAATAGCAAATGCCGGTATCCATGGAGAAATGGAGAAATCCAGCCCTTCACGGATAGTAAGTTGTTGACAGTCACTAGATTGGGTGTTACTGCTACTTACTTCGACTTCAGCTTTCCTGAAGTTAGTGATGCTCCAACATTGGTGAAACCAATCTCGGAGACCTTGGTAAAAGAACTGCTGCTGCAGGGATTTTGGGTCATTAGTTTTTCTTCTAATGAAAAGGTTAATGATCCACTTACAGTCTAGACAATTGTATGGACACACAAGGGACGGAGTTAGGCCCTGAAAAAGTGAACAAATGCTTATACTTGGTGGTAAAGCATTTTCAAATAAACAGAATTTTTGGAGCTCCTCACAGATAAAAATTTGAAGATCACCAGCCACATGGGCTTCTCTAAATACAGGGAGTGCTTATTGAAATCCATCAAGATGTATGCAAAGAGAGAAATGATTGCTGCAAAACTAGTTGTTTTCAATTATAAAACCCAAACAACTCAGAGTGTTCAGGGGTTTTCATGTAATTATCTTCTAAAGGGCCTTCAAAGAGGAGTTTTGCTTCAGGACCCTTGCCAGGAGGAGCTCTGCAAGAGGCTGGAATTTCAATGAGGAATGGCATACTGTGGAGCAGCAGCAGCACATCTGTTGTGAATAGCAGCTGCTGCACAGCACTGAGCATTGTACACAGTCTCACTATTTACAGACAAACTTTTGTATGTTATCTGTTTTCTGGAGCCACCAGTGAAACTATTGCGTGAGTTTTTCTTAGTAGAATCATCATGTGTGTTTCAGATACTTGTTTTAAGGTAGTATAGTTAGACAAAGGTATTAAAATATCCCAGAGTTCTTGAAGTGTTGACTAAACACTGAGCATTACCATACAAAGAAACATTAAGACTTTCATCAGACAGTGGGTTACTATGCTAATGAACTAAGAGCAACGTGTTGTCTGTAACTGAAACTTAAGCATTCAAGTCCTTGTTGTAGCATGTAAAATCTTTCCTCTGAATGTAAAATGGATGAGTTAGTTCCATTCATCATTGAAAGATGTTGAAAATTGCAGTGTATATTTTGTTTTAAATCATGATGCTTCTCAGGAAATTGAAGAAGTGAATTGTTAGAGGAACTAGTACAGAGATTCTCACTACAACAGAGAAAACAAAAAAGAAATATTTGGAAAGCAGTTTCAGCTGACCCCTTTGATAAGACTAAGTTGTGTGACATATCTGATGTGGAAGCAGAAATTGTACAGCAATAGGAAGTTGTTATCTCCATATCCCAAATGCTAACACAGTTCCCCCAGTCAACTGTGAGATAGATCTGCTCTTGTTATGACAGCTGTTGGAAACTGATGTCAGTATAACTGTGCAATGTCTTTTGATAATCTTAACTATTACAAACCTTAAAATATGTTTATGATGTTATCTAAGACACCCTGTTTGGAAATGGCTCTATTTATAATCAGAAATTGCTCAAGCTCTTTTAATAAATAAATTATGTACTTGTGAGTTTCCTAGTCAGATTTGCTTGAAAAAGCATTGTGAACTTTTTGTTTCTGAAGGCTTAAGCCTGAGGATTAATTAATGTTTATACAGCTCTTAGTAAAAGCAAAGTTACTAGTGCCAAGAATTATTACTATTTAATCTTTAAAAGTCAGATCAATGACAGGCTAAACTGTCAGAGAACTGTTATTTAAAACAACAAAAATGCTGAAAATCTTCTTCCCACCATGCTTGAATGTGTTCAAGTGTGCTTTCATTTCAGCCTCACTTACATACAGACAAGCAAAGATATTTTTCAGTTTAATTGGGTTGACGCCCATCTTTGTTTAAGTATCTGGGGAGATTGCCTAAAATCCTAGGGACATTTTACAAAATAATTAAAAAAAACCCCTTTGTTTCTTAAGTGCATTTTCAGGGCCCAAATGTTGCAAATAATTATGCATGCAAATCCTACTCTACAGTGTAATCTATCTGCTTAACCAGTGTTACTTCTGTGTGCAACTTCACCCATTTGTGTGATGGGTCAGATCCTTTTAGTGATAGTTTAATTGTATTAGGCTTGCATAGCTATTTTAACTACTGAGAAAAAAGTATCCTTGCATTATTTTTTTAAATTTGCTTCTCTTTTTACTTTACAGCAGGCAGAGGTAAGGTTTAGAAACAATTTTCCTCAGAAAATAAATGTACATCTTGGAAAACAAGCAACAAGCAAAAGGGGACTGGAAAGGCAGAGAAGCCCATCAGTGAAGCGTAGAATTAATAAATAAAACTATCTTTTCAGGGTTACAGGAACATGTTTTAATACGTCACTGTTACTTAGGGAGAAATACTAAATTTTGCTTTGGCTGTGCCTTAAATGATATTCTTTCTTGACAGTTATACACGTATTATTCATACAGTGCTAATTACTTCCCTTATAATATAATTGACTTGTTAAGTAAGAGTATGAATTAATTGGTGGCATAGAAAACTAAATGATACCAAGTCAGGCCTAGTTAATCTATAGCTGTCATATTATCTCTTGATATTCGGTAAATTGAAATTTTATGTTATATACAGTTTTAATTAGAAGAAACAAATTTTACAGACTGACTAATGAAAGCTAACTACATTTATCTGGAAGGGCTGACAACTTGATCTTACTCAGATGCAAGCAGACTTAAAATTTGGGTTTGCATGTTGCACTATGGTGCATACTGAAATATGATCATCTTGAGGGTCCTGTGGACTGGTACACCTCTCAAAGAACAGTTCTCAAGTAGTGCTTAACAGCTATCATTTATGCTGACTTTTAGTCGCAATTTGTTAATAAACGTAGTTAAGATTTGTATGCACTTAAATTTAGACTTAAAAATATATGTCAGTATTTCAGAATATCTTACTAACCACCATTAAGACTAGATCTTCAAAGACCTCAGTGTCTGGAATGTTTGCAAGTCTGGTCCCAATTATGGGTTCTAAGTTCTTCTGAAAATCTAAATTATATTTAAATACTACAGAAGGAGTTTGAGTCTTATTTTAACAGTCTGACTCCAGCTGCAGGCACAGAGCACTCATGGATTTGGCCCAAACTCACACGAAGATCTGGCCCTTTAAAATTGCAAATGTGTGAATAATCATAAATCTTCGAAAGATTGTTCCCTTATAATGAATTTCTGGAGTAGATGTCTTAAAATTTCTTCAGCACAATACTGTTCATAAGTATGAATTTGAGGAACAGAATACAAAACACTGTGAATGGAAACTGCATCACTAAAATGCAGCAAAACTTCAATGAAGTTCAGCAAAACCAGCTGTTGGCTCTAGATAAACCTAAGATTTCTTTAATATCTTTATTAACATCCCTTAGAGGGATCTTCTACCATCAGGTTAAAATGTTACTTTTATTTTCAAGATTTCATGTGGTACAGCTGAACTATCATCTCTTCAATCTTAAAATAAAACTATTTTCTCTTGTGTATAAGGATGTCCTGTTTATAAATTTAGTTCTAATAACTTGTGGAAGTGGAGCCTTTTTTTAATTTCAGGTATGGAACTATTAGGCTTGAAAGCGTTGTTTAAAGAAGACACAGTTTAATAAATGCACTGAGAGCAAAGAAAGTATTGCAGTGTGTAGGAAATATGGTTGGTCTTTCCTTAGAAAATAAATACTCTCCTGAGTCATGTAATGCATGTATTCAAATATAAATTTACAAAACTAGACAGTAAGAATGGGCAGTGCAACCCGAAATCATATGTATCCCCAAAGCATTGAAATATACTAAGGTTTGCTTCAGTTTTCTATATATTATTCTAGATAGTCTGCTCTCAATATAATTCTGCCCAAGAGCTGCAAATAAAATGCTGCATAAATTAAAAACAATCTTTTGAACTTTGTACACACAATGATGTGTAGTATTACTGGTTATGTGAACTTTATATTTTCTTAAAATCTTGCAACGCAGAACTGAAAAAAAATACAAAATTCAGTACCTGTTATCTGATGAAGTTTTCCAGTGCCAGACTTTCTGCAGCTTAATTTCACACCGCCAGAGCTTCTGTATTAAATGCTCTTACCTCCTTAAAAAAAAAAAAAAAAAGAAGAAGAAGAAGAAGAAAAAAAAGTATGTCAGCACAAGCCCAGACGAAACTCTAAATCCGGGAAAATAAAATTAACCATGCAGATCAAAGGCAGACGAGCACTGAGACCAAATGCCTGTAATCTGATCAGTGATCAGTTGCCGCACATCAAAGGCAATGCTTTGGCGAGGAAAAAGAGCTCCTTTTCCAGCAGGTAGTTGCTCTCTTAAATTCTGCCTTTCAGTACTCTGCACTAGCTCTTTTCCCCCATTCCCTGCTTGTGCTGGGAGAATGCACACGATTCTGAAATGCTTGGGGTTGAGTGGCTGGATCTGTAGCTTTTGAGTTCCCAAGCTGTGTTGTGGATTGTGTGTTGGAAGCTTTCCCCAGTGCCAGCGGGTTCCGCTTTATCCCTTTCATCTCGCTGAGCTGCAGATCCCATGACATCATTCAATGCTGTGGGACTGGTTAGAGAGCTGTAATACAGCCTGCGGGGGAATGCAGCTAAAGAGCAGCAAGAGTTTGCATGATTTCTAATCAGGTTAGTCCATTGTAACAAACCCAAGGCTCACTTCAAAGTCTTCACTACGTTTAAGTTTCCTCCCGAGAAGGGACAATAGTGTAGCTATAAAGTTTTCTTAAAAAGATGCTTTATAATTTTGTGTGCAAAAGGGAGTTAAAATTTTCCATAAGGTTCTGAAAGTCAAACATGAAGGTTGGTTTTCCAGGCAGCTGTAAGACATGAGAGAAAACTACTTTTGTTTGTCCCTTTGTCGAGATTTGGAGCAGAGAAAATGGTGTATTTTGCATGCTGGCATTGGTTTTTTGCACTGGCAAAACCAAGCACAATAGAGCATGCTCTTAGCCCCTGGCTCACGTCCTCCCTGCTGCTTACTGTGTGGCCTTTAGCAAATCATTTTATTTGAGCCTGATTCATCTGTGGCTCATGATTCCTTTACATAAATAAGCAATAAAGCTGCCATAAGTAACGCACAGAAGTGCTTTTTGGTGTAAGGGCATTTTTTAGCTAGAGTACATTTGAAGTGGTCACCGTTGTGCTTCTGCAAAAGGAGGCTTTTGGGGACATGAAAGTACATGGACAGACATTCTCTGTGCTGCTGCAGTTCGTAGTCCCGAGGATTGCTGGAGGGTCCTGTGTAGCCCTGGCAAGTAGGGGAATCCTCAAAGCTGCTGCGACTTTCTGTCTTGCAGTGCAGAGGAAAGGCAGAAGAAACGTTCTATTGAATTTCATATTCTGTGATCTGAGGCTAAGTTAGCTTTTGGCACAGAGATTAATTCAGCCCTCTGTACTTCAGCTATTAATAAAACATACAAATATCAGGCAGGACGGCTTTTAGGATAATCAGCCATATTGAAGATGTCACTGAAGTTCCCATCCGCGTATAACCCCGTACTTCGGGCATACCACATGTGCAGATGAAAACGATACGAGCCTGTCAGCTGGTAGACTCATGCATATATTCTCACACCGAGTACCCGAGAATTCATTTAAAAGGCAAAAGTAAAACGAGGCAATATGCTAGACACAGCTGCCTTAAGCGCTAAAACAAGAGCGAACCATCAGCCGATAATGGTAGAGGTCCCTAGTTCTGCTCCCCGCGGGTGGCCGCAGCCGCCTCCCCCTCGGCGCTCGCCCCCCGCTCCTTGCCCTGCGCAGCCCGGCCGCTCCCGCCGCTCCCGCCGCTCGGGGACCGTGCTCCCGCGGCACTCGGTGGGATAGGGAGCCTTCTGCTGGTGGGATGGCGCACTCTGGGCAGCACCGGGCCGGCAAGGAGCGCTCTGCTTCCCGGAGACGGCAAAGAAAATTTCTAGAAAGACTCGAGAAGCTTACGAACGGTGCTGTAGAATGTAATTTTGTTGCTAGCTGGACAGAGTTTAAATATTGTTTTGGCAGGCCTTTGCGGGATGTTCTGGTAACTGAGACGGAGAAGAGGTGTTGCAAGTACAAAGGAGTATGGTGCAGGTAATGAATCTGACTTTCAGATAGACACAGCTGGAAAAAAAATGTGAGCAAACCATAAATTTCTCTCTTTCTCTAATTTTCACTTCCATCTATTATAAACAAAAGAAAGTTATCCAGGCTTCTTACTTTTCTCTTTTAACATTAATTTGCACTCTTCTGGCATACAACCCTCTATCACCAGAAAGTTTTTTATAAGATTCTATTTGTAGCTTTCATGGTAAAACTGGAAATGCTTATATTGAAACAAAATTTATGGGTGGGCTGTACAAAACTAAAATGACCCCTTTAATTTCAAAACTGCTTTGAGAACAATGCTGTTCACAGAAAGCACCTTTTATTTCTCTGGATTTTAAGCAAAAGCAAGTCCTGATGGCTTATTAGAGGTCTTTGATCTTTCTTTCATACATATGAAAAAGAGAAGTAAGGTTAATTATTGCCAATTTAGCCTTCAAAGCTCAAGCATTGCATTTTGCATTTATGACACTACTTTTCACTGTGGAGCCTCTCAGCCTGAACTATCTGCTATTTCCTATTCTATGGCTTCCTAAAAATTTGGCCAGATGTGTGTATTATAACAACAGTTGTCTATAGTTCAATATTTTTCCAAAAGCTGGTTATGTTTTTTTCTCCTTATATAAAATGTGGGTAATAGTGTGATTTGTATAAGGCGCAGAACAGACTAGTACCAGAGCCAGAAACAGAACCTACCTAAGATGACACTTCACTTTTACACTTTCTGATCATCAGCTCATGCTTTGTCTTGTAGTCACTAATCTAGCAAGGCATTCAACCCCAAGTGGTCTGAAATCCATTAGGTTGCTCTCGAGGTGCTTGATTTTAATCACTGAAATTACTGGTGTAGGAACAGACCTGAAATTACTGAAACTGGGGACCCACCTTTTACTCACTCTCTAGTTATCTAAAATGTTTTTCTGGAAGAAGCACTTGTGATTCCTGTGTGAAAGCGGGGAGGTGTCTCTGAAGTCCTGCACAGGGAGATGCTCTCTTCCTAATTAATTGCTCAAATTTTTCTAAATTTAGACAGAAGCTTCCTTGAGAAACACCTAGTGGGGTTAGCCTTCTCTTTTTACCACATGAGGATCTCAAGCTCTTAGATTCCTCTTTAAGAATTTTTAGGAAAACAGAGCAAACTCCAAGGCTCCTATTCATAGCCAAAGTGCTTAACTGAGTCAAAGACATAAAAGATAATCAGTTGATAGAAATAAGAACTTTCTGGAGATGTTTCTTAAATATAACTAAATCTTGGGGAAAATTTTTTGTGGAAGAAACAACCAAACCAAATAAAGGGGTCCGTACCCCTGCTCTGTGCTTAACATACCTAATATTCATGCTATGCCTTACTCACTTGTATAATATACATAAAACTATATATTTGTTTGTTTGTTTGTTTGTTTATTTATTTATAGGAGCTCCAACAGACGTTCAGAGAGGAGGCCAGGAACCATCACAGGAAAGCAGTGCCATTCTTACAGCCCACTCCCTGGCCATGCAGCCATTGCTTGTGCTTGCTTCTTGCAACCTTTCTAAGTGTGGCATAAATGCTGGATATCCTATTATAAATATCACACCAGCAGCATTGGTGCAGTTACAAACTTTCATCTTGCACATCTGCTGGGGCTGCTGCCTCCTGATGATCAGTGGTGAGAGGCTGGTTTATAGAGGTAGAAGACCATTTTCAGAACCTTTTATGGTAGATCAGCACTGTCTCTGAAACAATGCTTGTCTATCCAGGTCCCAGCTGATGCCAGAAGTGCTGATCATCACTTTCCTAAAGCATTAGGGGGATATTGTTCCATGAGGCAAGTCAGTGCTGTGGTCGGGAGAGATGCTTTAGAATACCCAAATCCAGCCTCCTGCATTATCTGCATTGCCATCCTGATAAAAGCCAACATCCTGTTTCTGCTGTATCACATGGGTGTTGTTAGTCCAGGTGTTGCTGATACCTACTCCCACTTCCTGCTACAGCACTTGCAATCTCCTTGAGAGTCATAATGTTTGCTAAGAACTTCAGATACAGCACCTTTAGGCAGAAAAATCAAGACCCTTTGGCATTTCCTGAAAAACTGGCTCACTGTTATCACCTAGTGTATCATCAGACTTACCCTAATCTGCAACACTCTGCGCAGTCAATTGCAGAGCAACTTGCTCTAGTTAATACTAGCTTTGGATGTAGTTCCAGTAGTTTTTGACTTTCAGGGAGAAAAATTCTGTCTGCCATTTATGTCTTCTGCAATAGCAGGTCTCTGACCTCTGGCTTAGGAGGAGAAAACAGCTTTGTTTTGCCTGTCTTTGGTCCTGAATTTTTAATGCAGTTTGCCTGTGGGTTTTTTTCCCCCTGTGGATCTTCATAGGGAGACAGCTTTGGCTTGTTCCCTTATGAGTTCCTTAAGATCTAAGCAAAATGGAGATTTTTGGTTCTTGGCTCAGCAGGTGGATCACTCTAAGGGAAGCCTCACGGGCACTGCCACATCTAGATAACGTGGAAGATTGGGAATTTGGCTTTGAGGTTGTCTTCAAGGATAATGGAGATGCACCCTGTAGGAAGTAATAGCTAATCTACCTGTGATTGGGAGTGAGAAGTTGTGGTTTTATTCCTGGTTCTATTACATGGCTATGACTGGAGGCAAGTTTTTCTCACTGTGTTAGATCCTCAGTCATGTAAGTTTTAGCTAAAATTAAAGGAATAGTGTCAGTTTATGCTCTATGGCCATCCGGTTCCTCTCAGTATATTTTCCTATCCCTTTTAGAATAATGTAAAAGTAATTATTTGTAATACCATACCTGAAATAATGCAAAACAATTCTGCATGAATTCGTAACCAAAATAATCTGGTTCTGAAGCTTCAAAAGTTTCTATATTGAAAATGTTCTTGAAGATTGATAAGAATAACAAGCATCCCTAGGGCAATAGTGTGCTTCTCCTTTTACTGTGCACTGAAGTTTCACAGCCCTTACCTGTCCTCACACACATCCAAGAAGTGAAGAAAGGAACTTCTGTTGTGTCTTTGTTCTTTATTGTTTCATTAAATGATAACATATAGTTTCTTCCCTCTTCTACAGAGAGTTTTTCACTTGTACTGAAATGATCCACTGTGATTTTCTGCCTATTAGGGTGGGTGAAGATCTGCACCAGCCTGCAAACTTTAATAACCTAGCACTCTTTCCAGAGGTGCTGGCGGAGTTGTGTCAGTGAATTGACTTCCCCAAGGCTGTTGAAGCTTGATCAGAGGTATTGCTCATGTAGCTGGAACAGGAGATCCCATGATTTTGTAATTTGTATTTCAGAAGCCAGTGGATATTTTTGAAGCACTGTATTCTCATCCTACTTTAAAGAAAAATTATGTACCTAGTAGCACACCCTTCTCTTCAAAGTGCTTTATTATCCAACCTTTACTCGTAAAGCATGCTAAGGTTTCATCCATGAGATCTCATATTTTTAAAAAAAGCAGTATAAACCCCCCAAAACTCCAAATCCAATTCTAACTGTTCCATAGAAAATGCAGTGAAATCAGGCTAAGTGGGAAGAAAGGGAATGGAGAAACAAATCTGAGATGTGCAATTCAGTGATCCAGAGTAGAGATCATAGCTGGCCACCTGCCTAGTTGTTATCAAAACACAGTTTCAGAAGTATTCCCTTAAGGAAACTGTAGCAAAACAATTTCTAAAAGATCATGAAGTTAGTTGCAACTAAAAAGAATGTCCTTATTTTAGACAAAATTTTGTTTATAAATATATGTCTGATCATAGAGACACTGAAATCACACCACCACACTTCAAGAATTTGTTCAGTTTTGCCCTTTATTCTCATTTCATACTTCAGAATTTTTCCCATTTAAATAAAACACTCTCAGTCTATTTCACAGATCTTGTACTACTTCTCCCTTCCTCTTCCCTTTTTTCTGCCAATCTTAAGCAGAATTGACCCTCTCTCCCAATCTTTATTTTCCCGACAAGTAATCAAGAACAAACTAAGAACAAGTTTCCTGATTTCTTTTTTGCCAGTGCTTTATTTGAAATTGTTTTTAAAAATACTTTATTATACCAGAGCTTTGACTCAATACCTATTTGGTTAAAGCATGAACCTGTGGAAATGTAGTAGTCAAGATGTTCAAATAATACTTGTGAGTTGTATTAGTACAGACCTTAACAACACAGTTCTGTTTTCCCTTGTTTGTCATTACTTTGCCATCTGGGAGCTCACTTCAGTAGTTCAAATGAAAAATCCCATAGTGCCTATATCAAATCCTGTATTCCAAAGTACACCTACTGCAAACAAAAATCCAAGTTTCTGTGCTGAGCAATTTAAGTTCCTTATGGAATGACTGCAAACTGTGAGCACTTTCTCCCTCTGCAGTCAAGAGCCTAATCTTAGTCACTCAAAAACTTATAATCATATTCAAAAGTCAAAAGGGATAGAGAGTTTAAATTTCTTTAGTTCCATCCATATAGCAAATAGCTTATATGTCCATATCTTTAAGCAGGAGACAGTCAATAGGACATAAATAAATGCATATATCTGAGGCCTAGTCTGCATGTTATTTTTGGATATTCAGACATAAAGAACCTGTCCTCAGATGATGATATAGTAACTGACTTGTAGAGCAGCATTAGTGTAATTTTTGGCTGAGTTTCACCTCCCAGAAAAGAGTAGGTTTATTTGAAGAAATTAAAGACTAGAAGATATATGGATTGTCACCACTCTAAATAGGCAGCTTTGATAAATAGCACTATCATTAAGAAGACATCTGAACAGAATCAATGTCTCAGAAGAAATAGTAACTAGATCTAATCCCTAAGCAATTGTCTGCAGTCCCAGTTGCAATACATCTTCTTTTTTTCACATATTCTACTTTGAAAGAGTTGAAAGATTTGCTCTTTTTCTTTTTTTCTCTGTTTCCAGGTTATAGATGATAAACTATACTTTTCCTGTATGAAGTATTCACAGCTTTATCCTGCTGTCCTTAAGAAATCTTCCATATTAGCTACAGCCATAAAAATACCAAAAGAATAAGGAAAAATATAAACAAAAGAGCAGAGGTTATAAAAGAGATCAGGCTCAGTTAATACTTGCTGCCAATTTTTTTCAAAGCAGATGTTCTTCTTCTGACATTCATCTGTTTTTAGTCTGGAGTTCTGTATCTACTTTGACACACATTTCCTAGCTCATGATTTGCAAAGCTCCAGTATATTTTTTGCACTCTTCCTCACCTTAAAGCTCTTTGTGCTCTTCTAAAAAGCAATGAGCTATGAAAAAAATAGTTGAAAACAATGGAAAAAACAAGAGGCTATGAAGACTAAGTGAAGATGACTCAGGAAAAGCAAACACAAGTTCTAATAATATCTTCACAGTAATATTATAAGTGATGAGAGGGCAGCTTTTTTTAATTCCTTACTGAATTTCAACAGAAACATAATTTCTTAGAAGCCTGTTTATTCTGTGGAACATGCCCTTGCATGATAAAGTGTTTTATTTCTTCATTTATTATTGAGTGACATACTTGCTCTGTCTCAAAACATCGATGTGGATCCATTATTTATATGATATATCCCAGCTTCTGACTTATTCTATGTACTGTGGTGTTAAAAACATACTTTTATCAAGGAATGAGCTGAACTTCATAGAATGGCCAAAACTATCAGTAACATGATAATGCCCTTATTGTTCTGCAACTTAACATCATGCTAGATGAAGCAATTCCTCCTTTTGTTTATCCTGGGCCTTGTGACTTGTTTTATTTGATACCCACAAGTTCTCATACTGAAATAAACAGGGAAAATTTGTTCTATACCAACATTTGGGATTTTGCTTTAAATTACTTTTTTTCACCTTGAAAATACTGTTAGGAAACTATGAGGTCATTTGGCACTTAGTAGCAATAACTAGCAATTGAAGGGCACCATGATCTAGGAGATATTGGATTCCTGACATGTTCCACAACGTCACAGCAAATGTCTAGACTAAACCCTCTGCCCCATTGGACTCCTTTTGTAAGCAGGATCTGTTTGAAGATGCAGTCTACAAGAAGCTACAGAATGGAAATAGATCTATAGGGTACTGCTGGGTTGTGTACTGAGGTCACCATCATCAGCAGCAAGTGTTTTCAGAAATTTTAGGTGCTGCTGCTATATCAGTGTAACAGTTTGCAGTGATCACAATACAGATCTTTTATTCTGTGCCTCCTGAACATGCAGCATCTGGCCCTACATTGTCCTTGCCTTTCTCCTGCAAGCCAGAACAGATGTTACTTGCAGAGGCTCCCTTCTCTAGTAGAAGAAGCAGAGCTTTGAAACTCTCTGTGTTCTCACATCCTTTTCTCCATCCTTTGAAACACTTGCTTCTTCTCAGAGAAGACTGGAAAATTCAGTAGAGAATCTGTATGTCCTAAAAGAGGAAGAGGATGACAAAATGTGGTCCTGTGAGACAGAAGAGGTGAACCCAGAGTAGATCTCAGGCCTTTGAGAACCGGTCTGCTTTGTAGCACCCACTGTCAGAAGTTCTTTTCAGTCACAGAGTCAGTCATAAAATACCAGGTTAGAAGGGACCTCAATGATTACCTGGTTCAACCTTTCTTGGCAAAAGCATGGCCTAGACAACATGGCCCAGAACCCTGTCCAGCCAAATCATAAAATTGTCCAGTGTTGGGTAATCCACTGCTTCCCTGGAATTATTATTCCAGTGACTCATTTTTCTCATTGTGAAGTATGTTCCTCTTCTGTCCAGTTGGAATCTCCCCAGAAGTAACTTGTACCCATTACCTCCTATCTTTTCCGCGTGACTCCTTGTAAAAAGGCAGTCTCCATTTTCTTTGTAGCCACCCTCTAAATACTGGAACATGGTCCCCTAAGCCTTCTTTTCTCAAGGCTAAACAAGCCCAGTTCTCTCAGTCTTTCCTCATTCCTCCCAGTCCTTTGATCATCTTTGTGGCCCTTCTCCAACATGTTCATATCTTTTTGTGTGTAGTGGGGACCAAAACTGAACACAGTATTTTAGAAGAAAACATCCTGCATCCTCCATGGTACAAAAGTGACTGTTCTGGAATGACACTGACTGTTTCTGCAAAAGATTGTAGTAAGAAGAAAACACTTATGACTTTATGATATTCGTTTGGTACTGGTATCAGTGAAAGGTTCTGAAAGTATCACTCATCACTACTACAGAAAAAACATGTATGAAAGGATTTCTGAGAATGGTTTGCTCTTATTTCCTACTGATTTTTGCTGTATTTGCTTACTTAAAGTGAGTAAAACTTGTTATTTCATCAGCTTCTGTATGTCTGTCCCCAGCATAGGATTTGTTTGGATAAGGAAAAGTAAATCACTTAATCAGCTGTAAGTGCCTGCTCTGTACAGCTATGCTGTACTCACATTCTGGTAAACTGCAGCTACCCTGGCTTCTCCAACCCTGGTGAGGCACTGGGCTTCCTACAGAGGCATCTTTTGTGCCAAAATAAATCATGCCAGTATTCAAATTTCCTTACAGAGTCTAATGGAAGAACCTGTTTACCCTTCCCTTTCACATGCTGGAAAGTTTGTAACATTCCAGCAACTTAAATTCAGTAAGTCACACAAGGCTATGCCCAATCTTACTTCACTCTATGACCTGAGTTACAGCCGTTGCCCAAGAGCAGCACTTTCTTGCAGTGTCTCCATCTGTGGGAGGAAGAAAGGCCAATGTTGAGAGCTTTGGCTTCCCCTCTGGAGCATTCGTGAGGGGCTGGTGGGAGAATATGCAGATTTGCCTATGAACTTGGCATTATATTGACACCAGGTGCTGATTTAATAGCTGTGTCATCTTCTGAACTTAACAGTGACGGGAAGCAGGTTTGCTGATACTACGTTGTCAGGCTACATGCAGGCTGCCATCAGTGCTGTCATGCTGAATAGCAAGCACTTCTGTCAAGTGCTACCTGGAGATATTCTGGTTGGAGAAGGAAAATCTCTGTTGCTGGGAATTTGTGTAGCAATTATTCCTGTGATTTATCCAACCTACATGAACAGTGTTGATGAACCTGACTGGGATAAGGGAACAGCTAGAACAATCCATTTCATATGTGTGCTCTTTGTTTCCCTTCCTATCTCTACTGGGTAAATATACATAAATAATTCAAAAATAAAGAAAAACTATTATTTTAGTTATATTATTAACTAAATATAGTTAGTTATAGTTATATTAATAACTAAATAGTATTATAACTATTATATTATTATAATACCTTCTATACCTTTTCATCAGCCACAGAAAAAAGAATGAACAAACACTAGTAAGGAGGCAATGATGGAACATCTGATATCTCTGAGACTCATATATCTAAGGGACAAGGGGGGATCTTGCTACCTCCCAATAAATGTACAGGACAACTGTTCATTGTTCATTCAGAGAGCCCAGCCTGTTTCCTAGTGCCCTGCATCACAAAGCTGTATGCTGTACCTGGTGGAAGATCTAATTACTCAAAGACTAGGTGCTTGACGGTGTTAGAATTTTGGCCGATTGAAAACAAGAGGCTTTTGTTCTGTAAACCTGTCTGAATAGTGAAGTGCCCAGTACTGTTCATGCTACTTATGCTGCCAGGAAAAAACTCTAGCCAGCAGTGGGTTCAGGATATACTTGATGACAGGTGTGGCTTCAAGAACCCTCAGAACACCACTACTATCCGGATGTATCAAATGCTCGTCATTTGAGGCATTCTTCTGTGATTTCAAATACACTTATTTCCTTGACTCATCATGTTGATAGCAGTGTGCAGACACAGGCCAAAACCCATTACATGGAGAGTTTAGCTTCATTAAAACTGTCTTTTCCTGATGATGGCTCACTTTAAGAATGAAAGCCAGTGGAAGATGCTAAATCACTGGAGAAGATCTCTAGCACAGAGATAGTCAGTGGGCAGAGTGGCAGGTGAACACAGATGAAAATTTGTTAAAGTGTGCTTTAAGATGATAATCTGCAATTAAGAGGTTTACTGCGGTATTTATGAAAATGCACAGAGATTTACAGATTAGTGCTACATTTTCATGCAAGATTTACAGCAGAGCAACCTAGAAAAGTATAGGACCGTGCACAATGTTACAGCAACTCAAAGAGAGAACTACAAATAGCAAGTGCTATAATAAAGACCCTATCTTTTGCAACGTAAAATGAGAGGTTCTGATGTTTTAAGAACCTCTTAGAATCCTTAGTGCTGTAAATATGTTTGTGTATATTATTGGTACTATGATTTACTGCAACTTTTTCACACTGTTAAAAGCTTATCTTTCAGCCAACTATGGAAAAGTGATTTAATTGCCAGCAGTTTGGGTTGTACCAACATGCTGTGTGGATTAGCTCTGCACATCTGCTCTTCCTTCAGCTGTGCTGGTTGAGCCTGGCCAAAGCTCAGTGCTGCCTGGCTCAGATCACACAAAGGTTTTGTGGGGGTTTTGACTCCTTTGCTGAAGAACAGCTTGCCTGCATATCCTGCTCAGCAGAAAGCCCTTCATTCTTCTGTCCCAAGCCACAGCCTGTGCAGGCTCCCTGGGGCCCTGCCTGTGTTGACTGATGATGCCCCTGAGTTGCTGGTCAGTGAGCACTGGCTGCCTTTGGCTTGGGCTGCCTGGTGGGGCAGTGATCCACTCTGAGTCAAGGAGCAGATAGTGCCTGCCATCCTGTGGGAAAGGCAGTGTGCAGCATATCAGGTGCTGCTCGGTTCCTTCTGCCCAACACATAGGGAGCAGCATGTCACACCACTTCGAAATGGACCGAATCAGTATAAATAATTGCACTGCTTACTGCATCTTTAATCCTTTGAAAATCATGTTAACGCTATATGTGTCTTGCCATTTTGATACTCACAGCTTTCATGTGCCTCTTCCTCAGCATACACACTTTGAAAACAGAAATTCGTGTTGGAAGAATGTATAGAAGGAGGAGAGTATAAGCTTTACATTTTGGGAACCGGTAATCTTTCTGTTTTAAAAGGCTTTAATAGCTACCTTTTAATTAAGGATGTGCCAACAGCAATTTTCATCCATATTTCACAAGAAACGTAGTTCTGTTCAAAGCTGTATTTTAGTGTCATGATATGGTTCCCCCAACTACATTTTTAGAGCTAGGCTCTTTATCTTCATGCTCAAACCATGCAGAAACTTATGTTGAAACAGAAGGTACTGTGGATATGATTCACATTTGTCTGTCGTTATGTCCATTTCATCTTCATCTTTTGTGTATAGTATTTTGTATTTCCAATAAGTGATTTAACTTAACCACTGCTTTCCACAGAAGCTCACAGTTAAACTCTAAATGTTATTTACTTCCCTTTAATTATAAAAATACACCAGGTTAGTTTGTAATTAAAGATAATAACAATGTTTGATACCTTGTGGGAAGAAGTTTAAATATTTCATGACCAAGGAGTTCTAGAAAGGAGGGCAGCAAAAACAGCCGAAGGTTCTTTTTTCCCCTCTCTCTTCCGGAATGGAGAACAAAGAAAACAACCCCCAGCAAATCTGGCATGTAAAGAAAATGCAGCAAGTCAGAAAATGTTGAAGACTCACTGGATGTAAGAGAAGAGAGGTAGCACTGAAAACCATACAGATCAACTCACACAGATCTTGAGACCCACCTCCAGGAGGTCACCACACCACTCCCAGGTGACTGCTTGTGTTCTCCCAATGGGGACAACAGGAACAGTGCATCAGGGGCTTCTCTCCAGACCTACCTCTTAGAAGCATAGGATCATAGAATATTGTGAGTTGGAAGGGACCCACAAGGATCATTGAGTCCAGCTCCTGGCTCTGCACAGGACAGCCCAAGAACTACATCATGTGCCTGAAAACACTGTACAAGCACTTCTTGAACTCTGTCAGGCTTGGAGCCATGGTCACTTCCCTGGGGAGCCTGTTCCAGTGCCCAACCCCCCCTCTGGGTGAAGAACCTTTTCCTAATATCCAGCCTAAACCTCCCCTGACACAGTTTCTTTCACTTGATTTAAGCCGTGCATAAAAAAAGGTTATCAAAATGCTAGACTTGGCACAAAAGTGGCAGAGACTTTGTTGTAGGTCCCCCTTGAAGGACTCTTCTTTCAAAGAAGTGGGACAGAGAGTTTGAGCTCCTAGTTTTGCTGAGTCACCGCAGCAATGTGCACTAGAAGTGCTTTGTCAGCACTCTTAAGCAGAATGGGGCACTGGTAAAGGACATCTTTGCATTCTCATGATTAAAAACAATATTTACTATAGACAAATATGTGTCTTTATATGTGTGCGTATATGTGAAATAGATTGGAGTTTTGTCAAGCCTGAATATCTCTTGAAAAGATTGTTTTATGTCTGGTATTCAGGCATAATGAAATTTTCCTGCCTCTGTGCTAATTGTGTCTTTAGAAAAGGGAAGAAACAGTGAGAGTGAGGGCCACTCTTTCACAACTAATAATCACTGTTTGAAAATTCGATTTATCTTCCTATCATATAAATAAAAAATATATCTCAGACATTCCTGTTGTTTCAAACTATGAATGCTCAGCAATATAGTTACTTGATGTACCTCTGGAGGTTTTAAATTCCAGCCCATACAACATTTAATGGGGGATGAGTTTCCTTCCCTACCTAATTAGAGGAGGATAAATCTGAACTGGTATTTTTTAGTTTGCTGCTATTTCATCTCTTTAATGCTTCATATGCGTATATGTTGGTAATAATCTCATGTGGGAGTTAATCCATCTCAAAGTTCTTTTTACATGTGAAGTATGCTGATATATGTGGGAGACAACATTAGAATGAAAGAAAAGAAGGTCCTTTACTAAAAAGAAGGGATGTAAATCAGTCTTTTCTGCCTGTGTGGGTTAAATGTCACTTGCTGAACTTGTGGGGTAGACTGAAGACTGGATAACTTTCACTGAGTTTGGAAGACTTGATAATTTATTTTGTAAAAATTTTGTAAAATATGTTTTGTGAAATATTGAGAATCTTTAAAAACTGTGTTACAGTATTGTTTTATCTACAGCTATTTTAGAAGGCAATAAAGTTTACAGCTGAGATCACATTTAAACTAATTGTAATATTGTCTGGCTTGATTTTTAAACATTTTTGACAGATGTGGCTGGTCCTTTGTGAATGTTTTCAGGCAGGGTAAGTGGGTTTATTAGTTGTAATTACCTACATTCCTAAAGTTTCCTGAATGTGAGGAACAAGAAAAGTACAGTTGCATGCTGACTCTAGAGAGATTGGAGAGGGCAAAGGAACTTAAATAACACTTTCTCTGAAAAGGCCAAAGCCTCCTTGATGTGGCTTTGCCACAGCAGAATCAGCTAGAAAAGTTTGGGGTATTCCTACAAAGCAATGCCGTAGCTCTGCTGTCCTCAGTACGGGAAAACTTCACCCTAAGTAGTAACAAGTTACTACTACTGTAAATAGAAACAACCCCTCTTGTAAAAGTCCTTTTACAAAAGAAAAGGGTCTTTAATAACACAACATGTGAGGTTACATACGTGTTGCCATTGGGAGGTGTGATCACAATACGTGTGGGAATGGTGAAATGACTTTCATTTAGCTAACAGATTTTTAATGTGTGTGTTGGCCTTAGATGGTGCTGTTAGTTAGTGCTACCTGGCAGAGGCCTGAAGCACAAGCCCATCTCTTCCCTTTCTGGTAGTTGCAAAGAGCCTTACGTGTATCTCAGTGAATTGCTGCAATGGTCAGAAGTGCCCTGAAGTATCTGAAGGATACAGCTCACAAGGGCTCTCTGTATCTGTCCAGCTGAATGATTTCAGCCCGTAGAGAGGAGACTGCTGCAAGCAGACATGCTGAGGGTAGGGCTAGCTTTAACTGTCACGCGGTCTCCTGGGTAGAGCACCAGTATTCCTATTTAATGCTCATGGCTTGTCCTCCAAATAATTACAAATATCTTGGTAACTGGTACTGGCAATTGGTACAAATACTTGGTAGCTGTTTATCACACTTAATGCTGCTGCTGCTACAGTTCACATAACAGTGGCAGCTGTAGTATTTGTAGTGGGTTAAATCTATTTGAAGCCCGTAACTTGGACTTTTCAGCTTGCTATATTAACAGCTGAAACAGAATAAATTTCCCTGTGCATGCTGCTAGATTAGAGCATTACTACATATTTTGACTTGGATTATTTTGTTCTGATGAAGTTTGCATTTAGAACGGGCATAAACAGCTACCATAGCTTAGCTGAGACACAGAAGCTTCTCTCCTTTCTCAGCCCCTCGTGCAATGAGATCCTTCTTTCAAGGTAAACACAAGAGAATAATAAACTTCTTTGAGTTTGCTGTCTGAAAGAATCAGAAGTGTCTTACAGATGTTTGTTAGTATGAAGAACACTGGGGATGTACAGAGGGATGTATGTTTTGATGACTACTATAATAGAAATACTGGAGAAACTCTAAAATAAGTAGCAGAAAGTCAGAACAGACTACTGTGGTACAGCACTGCAGACAAAGATGTGGTACAAAAGCTTTTGGGCTAAGGGCTAACTGGTGCAGAATTTGCAGCTCTACTTCCCATTGCTTGAATGAGGCTGTGCCAGGGAACCCGGACCTTGCCCATTTTTTGTATCAAGAAAATACCCAGTTCTACTGAATAAATTCTTTAGCCCCCAAAAATGGACAACTGTCAAAACTAGGTATAGCAATATGTAAGAATTTTATGTTTATACTAAAATGAAGTATATTCCTTTTTTGATATCTGGAAATTATTTTGAGTACAACAGGGAGAAAGGGAACAAAGGAGTCTCCTTGCATGATAATGATGTTGGTATTTGTATGAATAGTATAGAAAGTGGAGACATAAGGAGTTATACAAAGAATAATTAATTTCAAAAAACAGTTCTTAAGTTTGTCCTTTTTGACCTTTTTACTTGAAAAAAAATCTAATATTTGAAAACTCCATTACTTGCAAGAATAAATACAGGTTTTGACAAGTCTGGACTTGTTTGATTTTGCTGGAGGACTTATTTTTTCCACATTTCCAACAAATCACACTGTGAAGTCTCCCACTGTCCTCACAGTGATAGGACTGCTGAATTTTCTTCAAAGAGTTCCTTTCTCTGATTTTCTCTCACAAAAATTCCTGAAAGCCACAAGTGGGCTTGTGCTTGACATCCTAACAGTTTCATAATCCGTAGATAAAGAAGTTGGTTCTGTCTAAGGCAGAATCACTACATATTCTCATTAAATGCAGGGATTATGTCTGGGGCTTATTTTGTAAAAATGTGCTTGGTCAAACAAAAGATACAGTATGCTGTTAATTCTGACTTAATTGTGATTCCTCAGTTTAATGAAGTCTTTCCCTTTTTTTCCCCCAGAAAATGTAATAATATGTATTAAAAATGCATTAAATTCTTACTTGGATTAAAAGCTTCTCTTTGTAAGTGAGGGATGTAGACTGAAAACAAAACAAAATGAGGATGCTTCTGTTTATGACACGGGTGACAAAATGCTATCACTGAACAAGCAAGACAGATGCTGGAAAATAAAATATGTAAGTGTTTTAAATGTAATTACTTAGGACATTTGAAAGTATTTAAGTTACAAAAGGTGGAAAACAAAGGAAATTTTTGTTTTTAAATTTTTTGGTTGCCACATATACTGGTTGAAGTAAATAGAACTTTACCAGAAAGAAAATTTTTATTTATCTGCTTTAAATTGAAGACTTCCTAATATAAATTTGTACTTCAAAGTATTACATGTGCAGTGTGCTGAAGCACATTTTCACATGTTACCCAGTAAGTAGCTACTCCTCTCAGTAGGAGGGCAAGATAGAAGATACCGTGAGCAGAATTAGAGGGCTCTTCAATTAGTATGAAAAATCAGTCCTGTTCCCATACTTTAAGTCTTGTACTTCCTGATGGATTTCAAAGTCTATTTTGTTCTGCCCACCCATAGAGTAACTTGAGCTGTTACTAGTTAGAATTTCTGAATATTACAATTGGTTAGTAAGATTTATGTTCTCTAAGTGCTGCTGTCTGTTAGCTGTCATTTGTCTGGCAGGAATCTGTAGCCACCTGCCATGGTGTAAAGAACAGTGTTCTACAGTTTTATGCTGTGCAGCCTTATCTAAACCGAATATGTGTCATGGTTCTATGCTTTATCATTGCATTTCAATTTAGCATTCCAAGTCTCGTGCCAAAATAATTTCCTGAAACTTGTGTCTATCTTGATGCAGACAATTGTAGCTCTCTCTTTTACATGTAGCCTCCCTCTTTTGCATATATAATTTCATAGGAGGTGGAAGTGTGTGTAATCTGATGTAGTTGCATACACCCACCTTTTAGGAATATTTTATATGCACACACAGATGCCCTAAGCTCAGAAGTCTTAAACAGGTTATTCCAGGTTATTAGAATGCCCTGGGATCCTCCTTCCCATGGTAAAACTTATGTGATATACTCTTGGTTAGGAAATGCGTGTGAAAATCTCCTGAAAAGGTCTCTTAAGGGAAATAATACTTTGTTTGTCATTCTGTAAGCCCAGAGTCTCCCTCTCAGACTGGGCAGATATCCCATATCCTCCTTGGTTCATTAAGAATTATGTCAATCCCTACCTTTTGTGTTTATTCCAGGGTCCAGCTGAGTGCTGACCCTAAGGTAACTGCAGAAATGTATGGCTAACTCAAGGGTGAGAAGCAGTTTGAATGAGCAGCATGGTGAAGAACAAATTATCCTGGACTGAGCACCGAGCTGTCATCCTGTGTCGCTATCAGGGTCCAAAGAAGTTACCTGTACACAAGGTGGGTTATCTCCCTTTCACATGTCTGTCTGCAGTCTGGTGGTGCACTGTCCTCTGCCACACAAGGACACCCCAACCCTGTGCAAAGGAGAACAACCTGCAGGTCTACCGCACCTATCTTGGGGAATGCTTCTTGGCCTGTGGAGGAAGCCCTGTGTGATTCTTAGTCCTGACTCTTGCTGTGCAAACCCTGCCTTCTGCCACCTGTGACATGTTCTCCTGGGGGTGCCTGAGAGAGGGGTTAGTGGCAGACATGCCCTCAAATATCTCTTTTTCTGTGTGATTTGGGGGTGGAGTGACAAGAGCCACATGTGAGGAGCTCCCTGAAGGCACTGAGGTGGGCCAATAGCTTAGGCATTGTAGAAGATCATATTCATTTAATGAGATCTTGGCTAGTTTGATATTCATAGTGGTTTCCTTTCTCTTGCCCTTTCCCACCCTACCAAGGAGTAGTGATTAAGAACTACTTTTTGGTTGATTACTTTTTAATTCTGCTGCTTTAAGTGGTAAAACTGGATAAGATATACAAAATGCATTATACCACTTGCGCTTTATGACTACTCAGCTCTCCGGAGTTGCACTAAGGCCAAAAGGATCAGGACCAAAAATTACTCTGGCCTTTGAAACCAGTTTTGTTTAAACACTTCCATATATCTCATAGCCTGGGGTGAGGAAGCTTGTAGCCTTTCAGCTGTGACTTGCAAGTGATTCAGATGCAGTTTGCATGATAAGACTGTAGCACAAGGCTGCCAGTGGTGCTGTAGCTTCTGGCTGCAGGAGGAGCTGAACAAGCAGGAGGTGGGGAGACCCAACATCAGCAGGAAATGTAACACCAAGCTCTGTGCTCTTCGCTTCCCCAAATTACAGCAGGATAGATGAATTCCCATTGCACTACTATCACCCTCATCCTCTGAAATATCCCTGGAGTTTCCTGTGTCCTTCAGATCTCGGGGTTATATAGTATGTGCCATATGGCCTTTGATCCTGTGAAGGTTTTAAATGCTTACAGAAGGATGGTCACCCTGATGGCAAGTCCTTAAAATACTTTTGGATAAAAGTTATCTCCTTATGTCTTCCTTAAATGCACTATGAACACTTCTTTCTTTTGATCACATTTTAATAACACCACCTTTCACTTTTTTTCACTGCTCTAAGTCATCCCCTGTGTAAATGATTTTCATTTGGTTCAATGATTGACTGAAATTTCAATTTTGATCAAAGGAAAATAGTCTTGAGACATTCCGTGTGCAATTTCCTTAAAAGTAATATTTGTGACTTTGGGATGGTAGAATGTCATAATTGCCAGTGCAGACACTGGCAAATGCACATGTGCACATGCAGATATGTTCATGCTTGCAGACAGATACCACGTGGCAAAATTTTGCTATCATTTATTTCACTGCATACTTGTCACATTGTTATGTTTATATATGTTCATGACAATTACAGGAAGAAAAAAGTTGTGTCTGTTTTTGAAGTTTTTTAAAAAAATATTATCTATTTGCTGAAAAGGTTTAGAAAAGAAGAACATCTGGACATCAAGAAGAAGTCCAGAAATTAATGCTATGATAGGGGAGCATACTGGGTATGGAATGCAACCGGTTACAAAAAAGACAGCTAAACTATTTCCAAAGTAATAGAAGTGTTGAAAAATAAAATAGTTATTGTAGAACAAGAGCACACTATTGATATAAAAATAGTAAAGAGAGCCAGTTTGTTCTTACTGTCATGAAAACAGTAAATAAAATTTCCAATTAATACAAGAGTAATTATGATAATAATATCTTGAATTGGTGAACCTTTCCCGGTGAGGATTCTCAAATAATTTTAGAAAGGAACAGGTCAGAATTATTATCATAAGAACAACAAAGGGGGACAACACTGCCTCATATCAAGAATATCCATTCGAAATCTTTTGGCAGATATTAAAAACAAGACCAGATGTGTAGAGGAATTGTTATATCCTTGCTGAAGCAATAATTTATGGAGAGGATTTGCTGTGGAATTTACCCCTTACTGCAGAATTGTTGTCTCCATTTTGGGGGTGTGCCCGCACTTGTGAAGCTACTGGAATTTATTGAAGTAATTATTCCAGAATAAGTTGGTAAGCTTCCAGAGAAACTCCCAGCCCTAGTTTTAAAATGTTTCTGGCCCTGAAGTTTGAGAAAGTATGTGAGTTTATTTGTATGGTTTTAGGGAAATAGAATTGCCTTCCTGAGGTCACAAAGAAAGCCAGAAATAATAAAGTTGAGAGATGGGATCTGCTGTACCAGGCTTGTTTAAACTTAAAAAGGCAAGTCCACAGCATAGTAAAGATAAAATATAGACTGAAAGATGAAAAAAAACAACTTACTATCAGATAGCACAGAAGCAGGATTATAGAATGGATGCTTCATCATCAGAGTCAAACTTGAAAAGGCTTGAAAATTCAAAAAATTTGAAGGCTCCTTGAAGTAGTAGATTTCTGGAAATTTTCACTCATGTACTGCAAAATTTGGGATCTTTCCTGAAAAAAAATAACACTTAGCTTTCTGCAGAGCACGCTAAGGCTCCAAAAGAAGCTGCACATCATGCTCGAGGCCTTGCTAGGAAGATTGTCGTACTGGATAAAAAAACTACACACATTTTCAAACCCAAACTTCTACAGCTCTGTATAAGAACCTTATGTCCTACAAACACCCACATGTGAATGTCTCTCGGTAAAGGTGACACAGTCCTACAGGGGCAATCAGGTACGAGAAGAAACATTGCTCAGTTCAACAGAGTGCCTCAGGATGTAGAATTTATATTATACTGGCATCACATAGCTCCAGAAATATGAATAAATTCTCTTCCACCTCAGTGAAGTAAATAGTTTGATTTTAAACATGTGTACATATGGGAGAAGTTATATAAAAAAAGTTTAATTCATTAAGGTGAGCAGTAGAGATTTACAAGTAGAATCAATTCTGATCTGTGTGTTGGGGAGTCTCCACTCTCTAAGAAGAGTATCCATATTATCTATTTACCAAGCTCAGATGTTCTGTTTTGGGTTTTGTTTCTGTTTACTTATTTTTTAAAACTAACAACTTTTGATCATCAGGGAAACTAGCTATTTTGTACAATGCTAAATTTTTTTTTCCTAACCTGTGAATGAAGCATTCCAGTCCTAGTTAAAAGGGACTGGCTCACAGACATTGAAGTCAAGGGTAGTTTTTTTGCTGATTTCAGTAGACTTTGAGGATCTGTGATAAGTTTGTCTAAACTTGTTCCTGTCTAAAATGTTTACAATTCATGGAAGTAGCAGAAAGTTACTGCTGGGGATATTTGTGTTCTTGTTTCTAAATTTAATATTGCTTTGATGTACAGATATGAAAGAATAAAATATAAAATATTTTACAGAACACATTATGAGCGAGTGATATTTTGCAGTTCAGAAACCCATGATATACTATTTAAAGACAATTTTGATATGTTTCAAATGTCAAAGTTTCTAGAAGTTCCAAGGAGCTGTAGACAAATGTGATTTATTTTCCACCCATGATTATCTTAGCAGATGAAGATATATGGTGATTAAACATCTGTAATGGACTCAGAATATGTAAAGACCACTTCAAGTTCTTTTGGGGGAAGGAAGAACATTTAAAATCAAAAAATTCTCTTTAAATACTGAAACGTACATATTTTAATATGCCTGTCAAGATGATCTGTGTGAAAGATAATGTAAAAATTATTCTCAGTGCTCTTATATGAAAATTTGTTCTGATATTGAGATGCTTGGGGAAGAAGTAAATTATGAAAAGGACAGATTGGAAATGCAGGATCATCTGTGTCTCAGTACCTGAATGTACCATTAGTACATTACCTGCCATTAGTAAGGACAGCTTGATGCTACTAGTATTACTACTAGTAGCATCAAGCTAGTAATACTTCAGTTCATAAATGTGTCATGATAGATGCTGGCTGTGATGTTTGTCTCCCTGTCCCAGTCTCCTATGCAGGAAGATTTCAAGACAATTGTCATCTGAACATGATGCTTCATTGAAAAATAAAATTTCTTTCTTTGGATGTGCTAATGTAGACTGAAAATTCAACCCGAAATATTGTCTGTGGCTTTAGATGGTCATGGAACTTAGGGAAAAAATACAGTCCCAGGGTCTCATGTCTACATGTCAGGAAGGTGAAGGGCTGAAGTAATGACCAGAGTCCTCAAAAACTTGCCTCAGGGTGAGACTCAACAAATGCATAAGTACCTATATCAAAACCAGAAACTCACTCCGAAAAGGCTTTTTGAACTCTAAAACAAACTAGGCTTTAATAGCATCCAGTTGGTGCAAGATGAAGCAGATAAATGTAAACGACAAATGAAGCACACATTTTTAATAGAGATGTTAATTAAACTCTGGAACAGTTTATCACGGGTTGTGGTGGATTTACCATCACCGGAATCATTTAAATCAAGTTCATATGTGTTTCTAGAGGTCTCCTCCAGTTGAGAGGGAAGTTAATTCAAGGCAGTCCTGTGGCCAGTATTATTCAGAGAGTTAGGTTAGATGATCTCAGTCGTTTCTGGTCTGGTTAAATATTAATCTAACAAACTGCACTTTTTCTATGCAGAATGAGGATAATTAGCTGTAATCTGAAACAAATAGAGAATCACAAACTATTTCAGACAAAAGGTAGCCTCTGAGATGGAGCATGGACTGGGCAGGTGGATGGGGATCTTGGAAGACAAACAGTTAAAGATGTAAAAGGAACCAGGGTAGTAAAAAAAGCCAAACAAATAGCATGAAAATGGAAAACAGTAAAAAGCATTTATCTTCTGAAAAAAAAAAAAGAGCCAAAAACCAAACCACCCATCATATTTTCCTACATCCTTGTATGAAATGAGTGGAAGGAAGAGGATAAATGGACATAGAAGACACAGAAAGATAGCATGGTCAGAGATTTTTTATGTTATATGGCAATAGGGAAGAAATCAGCATATTAATGTGAGTCACAGATCCTGTCTGAGTAAAGTTAAAATTAGTTGCGCTAGTGTTGAAACACATAAAGTACAAAACGATACATACTGGAGCAGCAGTGATCGTTTGCTCCCCGCAAGTCACTGATGTGTATAAACTGTTGCAAATGCTGTTTACAGAGGACTAACAGATAACAGAAACATGCTTTAAAAAGCTGTTAAAATTCCTGAACGGTTCCTTAGATGATCAGCAAATATTTTTTAGTGCATATGTACTTGGCTAGATTGTAAGGTTATGCAACCCTTGAATTATTTTGTGTGCCATCCATTTAATGATGTGTTTTCCTGGGGGTGTATTTTACTACATTTTCTTCTTTACTGGGTGTAAATTGTAACGGCCTTATTCTAATTTGGCAGGTTGCTTCCCAGTGATTGCTATTAATGTAATAATTTTCAGCCAACAAGGATGTACAGTGGCTAGCACAGTAATGAAATCAGGCCTAATCTGGTTTTAGAGTGTCTTTAACCAAATAGACTGCCAAAAACACCCCGACAAACAGCACTCTTAAGTAGTGCAAAGGATCAAATTTCTTATACAATTGGCTAATTCCTTGTTCTGTAAAAGAGCTGTGTAGGATCCTGGGCTGTGTTTGATGCTCACGGAGGAGTGGGATTAGCCCATCTCACTGGCACCAGGCTTGTGTACTGGAACTCATGGCTGCCATCCACGTTTCCATCTGACCTCACTTCTTTTGAGGGGGGTGGATTCATTTGGGCAATAACTGTCAGCTACTGTCTTGGGACCTACCACAGGTGTCCCAAGGTAAAATGTGGGTTGAGGGATCCTATACTTGGAGTTTAGAAAGGATATCCTATTCCAACCCAAGCTTCTGTGAAAGAAGGTCACAGCAACACAGCTGTGGAGCTTGGAAATCCTTTTTCTAAGATAATGGTTGGGTCTTAAAATTAATTTATGGGAAAGTTTTAAATGTAGCACCACTTAGAAAACCTTCAAAGTTGAATTTTAATCCAGGCTGTGGATCAAAGGCACTTCTGCTTTGCAAAGAAGAGAGAATTATGTCTCTGCATGACAGGCAGCCCTGCAGGTTGCACCCCACAGCAGCAGGAAGCATAGCCCCAGGAGATGACCAGGATGCCTCTTAACTAAGGGTGGGTAGCTTTTCTTTTTTTGCCATGAGAGTCCCATCCAGCAGCAGTGACTGGAGCTCTGAGAGTGGCCTGTGGCTCCCGAAGCTGCGCCATCTCTGCAGGGAGGAGGCGTCTGGGGAGGCTAGTGGCTGCTTGTCACTGCCACTTTCTTCTTTGTGCCCTGCCCTGCTCTGCCTCGAGGCACCTGCAGTTTCCTTCTCCTAAAGAAATCAGACGGGAGCATGAGTGATGCACACTCAAATCAGGTCAATTCCTTTGGTTTTTACTTCAGCCTTTGTGTGTTAGCAGGCTGCATGTGGTGCTCAAGAAGGAGCACAGGACCTCCACAGCATGAAAAAGTGTGTGCCCATTGGGACAGGGATCCCAAGGACATGGGACAGCCTGAGTAGCACCTCCTACTGTGGTTTTGCCCTAACTCTGTAGAGTTAGACTTACTCACATATGGTACTGGGGGTTAATTTGGCTATCAAGGAGCCTGGGACAAAGGGACTGGAAAAGTGGCTGATACCTGTTTTCTACACCCACCAAATGTGACCATTGTACAGCCAAGTTTTGTACACCTACAGATACACATCATCTCAAGATTGCACTACAGGGAATGTCACAGACGCAACCCACAAAACCTTGGGGGTTTTTTTGTTTGTTTGTGGTTTTTCTGTATTTATTTATCTTAGTGCCCAGTTATGCCTGCAGGTAGTACCTCAGCAATTTATTTTCTTACAAAGATTGCATTTTTGGACACAGGAGTGCCAGTGACTCAGTGGTCATAACTTCTCTCAGTTATTCTGGGACAGCAGTGTAACTAGTAGCAAAACACATGCAAAATGAGAGGACAGGGCTTTCTTCAGCTGAAGAGAGGAGAATGCACTTATCCCAAAAGCTTAACTTGGGAGGCAAGTGTGGAATGTGCACAAAACATGTTGATTCCTTTTAAAAATGTAGATTAAAGTTGGCATCCAAAGGGTTAAATATCATACAGCTAATTTTTTCACTCTTGCAGCTGCTTCTGTTACAGCTTGTCAGGGAAAAAGAAAATGTTCATTTAAAAACCTGTTTTCTTCATCCTTTGCTCTCTTGCTAGTTTTTGGAGCATAATGAAAATACAGTTTAAAGTCTGAGGTTTTAAAATTAAGTAATTTTTTAAATCATAAACAAAAAATGTCAGGCATTTTAAAACATGTGAAAACAGATGGTACTTTTATTTGCATCTCAGTTTGATGTTTTTCCTCAGATGGGGCTGGGAAAAATGCTTAAGAACTTTTCTGCATTCTGGCAACAAACAAGGAAGAAAAGAGGCTGTGTGGTGGTGGGTGCAGGGGAAAGGAGGGCTGAAAGAAACAAAGAATACTGAAAATTGGAAAGAGGGAAACCTCACTTCAATGTGAGCTTTGATTCAGCAAATGCTGGCACATATGTCAAGTTTCTTCTAATTCAGGGCATCAGGACTGAGTCCTTTATAGATGCATTGTAAAGCTCTTAAGGAGGATTATTTTTTCCTACCTGGATTGTAGGGATGAAGTTAACATTCATTATATTTTTCATTACACTTTGTATTTTTCTCATTAAACTTCACAGATTCTTTTTAAATGACATATTTCCTTTTCTTGTAAATTTTTATATATGGTGACAGGACCTACATCTGCATTAATTCACCAAGGCATACCAAATTTACCTTCTCCAGTCACCAACATTATATAAATCTAATAATTGAATACATAATTTGGGGCATTTTCCCAAAAGCATGATGAAAATATGTGAGCATTATAAAAATCATAAATTGATTTCCCTTCAGAAATTAAACAATGCACGTTTCCTGGGAGAAATCTGCGTCAAGGCCACAGTGGTTTATTCTTCCCTGGCCTGAGTTTTCTGTAGCTTTCACAGAGTTTGTCCTACAATATTATTTCTAATATATTAGTAATAGCTGTGAAATTATCAAGAAATCTGTGCACATGTTTTGTTCCTGTCAATGGTCAGCCTAATTTTGGTTAAAGTAATTTATGCAGGACATTCTAGCACCTTCTAGCAAATGAACTTGTTTCCAGACGTCAAAGAAGGCTATTTTGCTGCACTATTTTATGAGGTCTTAAAATGATCAAGATATGTATCTTAATTAAAACGTGTAAATACCATTCTGGGAAAATATTCAGCTCCTTTTCACCACCTTGTTAACAAGTTATAAATGGTTTTGAGTGATAGCAGAACATGACAGGTTGGAGAGTGTCATATAACAGAGAAATATCCATGTATCCAAGATGGAGATTTGGCTCTCAGGAATTTTTTCCTGCAGTTTCTGTTCCAGTTCAAAACAGTAAAATAAGAGGCTAAGGGCTAAAATTAGTCTTGTGCTTGATCCTGTTTATTTTTTTTTGTCCTAAACCCTGTGAGATGCTTTGTACTCAGAATGTAACGTCTCATGTTAGAGTGGCACCTGGGTCCTCAAATGCACAAACTGCAGCTTTATTTCTGTATCCTTTCATCCCACTCTTCACTGGCACCTGGTGGTGTAGCCATAAAGTGGGTAATTTAGGAAAACAGAAAAATAAGGAGAAAACAAACAAGCAATGAAACAAACAAACGTTTCGGTGTATTTTCTAGGTTTGGTCCCATTGCTTTCTTGTGAGGTATGCATTGCCTCCACTTTCAATCAGTATTAAGGCACAATTTGAAGGTCTGCAACATGTAAATCATCCGAAGATCTCTGAGCTAGCTTTTTGTAGACATTACATTCACTTTATAATTCATGATCTTCCTGCCCTAAAAGCAGGAGAGACATCCATTCTTCACTTTACCTCTGCTGACCTGTGAGATCGAAATTACATCTACTTGTGCCAGCATTGGCCAAGTGAGCCCTGGAGGGATTCACCTGACTGCCCCAACTGCCTTCACAATTTCTGGATGAGTGGAGCAGCTGTATTTGGTGAAAACTCCTTAATATCCCTCTACTGCATAAAGACTGATGAAAGGGCTAAGCCTCTTGCTTTCCAGCCACTCCACTTCTGCCCTCGTCATAGCCAGCCCTGGCATCGAAGAGGATCTCATGAGCAATGGTTGTTCTCTGATGAGGGCGAGCCCAAGCAGGCTAAATTTAGGTAGACAATTTGAAAGCTGCAAGTAGTTTCCCAAAGTGTCCACTGATGGCAGATGAAACAGTGAGTCTGGCTGAATACAACCAACCCATCTTTTTAATCCTTTTGCTTAAAAGATGGGATAATCTAATCAAAAATTCTTATTCAATTTGAACAACTGTTTTTTAATCAAAGGCATCTATATATGTTTTTGGTTGGAGCTGGCTATGAGCATATCTTGCAGCAGGGCGCTGCACCCTCAGGCCCCCGGGAAGATACTGGGACCTACCCTTCTCTCCCCATTTTATACTGCTTCATGTATTTGGCTACACAATCAGTGTGCTCTCCTGTAAATATCCCATTTGTAGATGCTTCAGACTCCACCAGGTAGTGTGGACACTTCAATATCTAATTTTGGTTATGAATTTGATTTTTGTCCTATCACTAGATGTTCATGTGGCCCCACTCCACAGCAGTGCTCCAAGCATTTAACTCGTCTGTGGAGTTTGATATTGCTGGGCATTAGAAGGACATAGTCATGGCAGAAATGCTGAAGATCCTAAATATTACCCTGTAAATCCTGTATTATAAACAGTCCTGCATAGCTGAGTTAGTGTCCTTGACAATATGTTTCAGTGAAGTCAATTATTAAAATTGGTTTGTGCTACATTGGGCAAAAGTTCTTCTCACCATTGTGGGCTCTTTTTACATCAAACACAGGGGCTGTATATTAATCACAGTAATAAAACCATAAACTGAGAAGTCTAACACTGTCATTAGAGATATAATTTTTGATTTTACATTTTATTTCACACAGTAACTGTATCTACAAATTTTAAAGCCTGAGGGCTGAATCACCGTATAAAGTATCTAGTTTCATTTATCAGATAAGTGCTTAGGAAAGATTAAAATCAATTATGCTATTGTAAAGTTTTAGAGTTCAGAGGGATTGAGATCTGTAAAAAAATGTTCAAGATATAATCTCGAGGCAAATAATTAGGCACTTATGGCTTCATTTGAAAATCTGCTCCATAATCAAAAGCTATTTCATTCCATCAGTCATAGCTTGGGACCCAGTACTGTAGTGTATTAACAGGGGATTTGATAAACCTCCTTCATGCTGAATTGCAGGAACCTCATAGCTCAACTGGCATTGCAGCAAAGACGTTTTTTACTTCCCTTTAGTTAGCTTAATCCATGAAAAGATCAAAATATGAGATCATAAAAGCTCCTGGTAACTGGTTTGTTTTGGGTTTTTTTTGGTTTGTAGGCTTCTGCTCCTATGAATGCTGTTACTGAAGTCTAAGGAACAACGTGTCAGGAGCAGGTAGATTGCAAATATTCCTGCAGCAGTATTAGAGGTACAGCACAAAGAGTTTAGGGGAGAGCAGCCTGTGGTTTAGCATTTGCAGACTTAGACCTTCATGTCTTGCTGCCAGGCAAACTGCACAGCTGTGGGGATCCCTGACTTCACAGCTACACCCCCCTCAAAGTCACTGCTGGAGGCTCTAGCACTGTGCAACAGCTTAAGCAGTGGAGCTGAGACCTTTTTCCTAAAATTTTTAGCTACTTTGAATAAAAAATCCTGCAGCCCCCTTTTCTGCAATCTTTTAATCTAGGACAAGATGATATATACAGCCATCCGTGCCAGAGCTGAATTTCATCCATAAAGGTTAGAGAAAGAAATAATGGTTTGCAGGTTTATATCCATATTCATCATGAGAGAAATTTGTTTAATGAAAAAGAAAAAAGGTAAGGCTTTATCTTAGAGCTAGTGATGTTAAGTTCATTGGAAAAATAGTTCTGAAGGACTGGGAAGGAATGTACATGTGTATATATGAAGAGCAGACAAATACAGATGTTTGTGCTGTGTCTGTATGGGCAGGCATGGGCACTTGCATTTTGAACCTGCCAGACAAGGGCCAGATCAGGACTGACATCCATACAGTGTAGTATGAGATACTTAATACTTCTCAGAAAAATTTAATCCCTTAAACTTAGGACTCTGTTAATACAGATACCTTGAAAGTCTGCCAGGCTTGGGAGATGGGTTTGGCAGATGTGCAACCATTGGTAGCAAAGCACACAGACATGCCCACAAGCCTCCATCAGCTATAGAAAGAGCGGAAAACTTGGCTTTCTTTTGATTTTTTACATAGTTACTTTAATTTGAAATTTTATTCCAGCCCTTTTATTATCACAGCTGTATTGCTAGACCAGGATAATCCCAGCCCTGTGGGTGCTGGGAAGCTTGACACCAAGAGGCAGAGAGCGCCTTCAGCAGCTCCACAGCTGGGTTGCCTGCATGGTTTGAGGGAGCTCAGAGGTGCCTATGGTTGAGCAGAGCATGTGCAGCAGAGCCCAGCATCCTTTTATCTTTCCTCCCCCAGAACCAGCTGGAGTGAAGTCATAAGGAAAAGAGTTTTTCCTGGGAATAAAGGCAAAACTTAGATGGTAAACTTGTCAGGGCATACTCATACGTTGCTCACTTTATGTGAGTACACTTTGCAAATGAGTACATTTTGCTTCTTCTGCGTTTGCAAAGTAGCACTTAAGAGAGTTTATAATTAATAACAGTAAATTATTCCACATTTTCTTATCAGATAATATGAGATCAAGTAGCTGTCAAGACATGTTGAGCAGATATATACAAAACCAATGATATCTAAAGATCCACAACAAAAAGGAAAAATTTGGAAGGTCTTCAGTCAGCACCTAACAGCTGCAAATTTTGCTTAGGATGAAATAATGAACGCATCTAAGGGTGTCTCTCTGAGAACAGTCTTGCCGAGTTATTCTTGTCAGAAGTTGTATTTGGCTTCTCGTCTTGATATGTTCGCAAAAAAGGAATTGGAACAAGTACCTCAAAATGGGTAAGCCTAGATAACATTAGGGTGTAATGAATAAATAAATAAAGAAAAATTCTCCTTATATGCAGATCATTTGCAAAACCCAGATACTGGAGATGCTACTGAAGTTGCTTTTTGCTTACCTAAATGTCTTCACTCATATTTATATTCAAATTTTACACTAGATGATATGATGTGCAAGATAAAACTCCAATCTAAAATCAGCCAGTGCCCTTAAGGCCCTGATACAAATGCTTCTATTTGTATAGTATTTGATTAACAATTATATTGCTCTTGTTTCACAGTTTAGATTGCTGTAATGAAAATGAGTGGCTATACCAGCAAGTAACAGTACAGGAACCAGCGAGTCAAAAAAGGACTAATTATGTGCAAACACACTGAAACAGAGGCTGTCCTGGTTTCTGCTGAGATAGAGTTAAGTTCAGGTTCATCCATTTTATTTATTTGAGGCTATTTCTGTGCACAGATAGAATTAATGTCTTCTTCAGAAATGCAGCTGTTTAAGGAAATACACATTTAACTGCATAAAGATGGATTTGCCTTAATTTTTTTTTGTTTGAGAAAATTGTGTCATCTTTCATGACAATGACTTTTTACTTGAAAGTTGTAACCCTTTGTTGAAAACATCATTAGAGTGATGTAGCAATTGTGATATTCTACTTCTTCACTGTTGTAAGAACGTAATTTATTATACTTTTGGGCAAAACTGATACTAATTTGGAAGTATTTATATGTGTATTTACTTATTTTTGCAAACTTACTGGTCGAAGGCACATTCATCAGCCATGAATTAGGGACATCAGCATAATATGGATACTGAATGCTAGCTGAAGGCTATGGTTATGGGATGTTTATATAGAAAAGGATGAAAGATTGTCACACACCTTTGTGCATGTATGTGAGTGTGTGCATGCACATGTGTAAGTGGCAGCCTGGCACCCACAATTGCATCTTCTTTTATATGTGTATCATTATTGCTTCAGCTGCAATAAAGCCTGTCTGAATATGAAGCCAAAGGAGTTTTGTTAGAAAATTTGCTGGTAGAAAAAACTTTATACTTTGGATAATCACAGAGTCCTCCTGTTTACAGAACTAAAACTCACCATTTTTTGTTCTTTTTCCTTCTGGCCCATAAAGTACTGAGCTTTAGAAACAATATTCATATATTAACTGTGAGGCTACTACCGGTTCAAACAGCCAGGGCTCCTGTATGCCAAAGTGTGCTGAGATGTGTTGTCTAAATGCATAAACATCAGTTAGCATTGTGGAATGGGTGCCAGGTCAAGTTAATCAATAATTTAATTACCAGTGACCCATTTGTTTACTTTGAGTTGAAAGGGAATTTCTGCATTCTTGCCTAAGTTATCATTTATTCGGTCTTTCACAGATGGATTCAGATGTTGCTTTTCCTACCTTCAGGATGAGATGAACCTAATCCAATGTTATAAATGAAAAACAGGTGTCCAGATGCACACTTTTCCTGACAGCTTGCATTTCATTTATTTACCTAGAATAATTCCTAACAAAATTTGCTGCCAAAAGTTTAAGTTACCTTCACTTATGGTGAGTGTGGCCATGGATGCAATCACTGCCGTGACTGTCAGCAAAGTTTTTTTTAAAGTTGCAAGCCCTTGTGAGAAGGCCAATGTTCACATGTTGTAGTTATTATTATTACTCATTTTTATTGAGAAGGCAGCTGGCTGGAGCTCCAGAAATAGAACAGTTTTAAAGTGAAGCAGAACTTTTCATTTGTCTCTAAAAATAGGTCATCTTCCAGAATGGAATTTGAAACTGCCAGTTTTTGTGCTTTTGAATTCCCAGAGTTATTCCTGTTGGATTTCTCTTCATACAATTTTAATATGAACCCTTTGAAATTGGATGCTGGCTGAAGAGTTTCTTTGGCTTGAAAGTCTGCATTTCACTTGCAGTTGCTTTAGTTAAAAAAAGAAAAGCTGGATGAGAACAGGTGGTGGGACGTACTTTTTTTATAAGCATTCTGCATTTATGTGGTATGCGGCATCACCTCAGTCATCACCACAGTCAGGTTGCAGCAGAGAAGCTACAACACATTACATATCCTTGAGAGATCAAACTTCTATTTAATCTGCTCTTTTGGTTTGTCATAGTATGAAGTATGATATGCTCTATATAGATGCCCTAACACTTTGCAACAAATTATTGTGCATGTATTAATTATAATACCGGCTAGAGATCGAAACAGAAATTAGGGTGTGCATGTCTTAACTCTCAACAAGGATCTCAGGAGACCATTCTTACCCCTGACAGCAAGCAACACGGACAGCACCATTTTACCTCCACAATGCAGATGAGAAACCTATGTGCAGGAAAACGTAAATTATTGTCCCAGAAGAATTAAGCCTATGTCTAGACACCATAAACTGGGAAACATCTGAGTTTCTGACTCAGAATGTGCACAAAGGCCATGTCTGGATCACATTTTGGGGTGAACCCATGTGCATGCCAGCCATCTCACCTCAGATACCTGGTTATCATAGGAAGGACATCTGGGGATGATAGCCAGGCTATAGCTACAGTGAACTCCAAGAGATGCTTGGCCTGGCCAGTCAGGGGGCTGGATGCAGATGATGGAGCACCTTGGCAGCTAGTTGTGCTTCAGGCAGAGCCACAAAAATTAAAAATAAAACCCTCTAACATTTACAAAGGTAACTCCAGTGCTTAGGTGCAAATTTGTCCTCTATGGGTCCAAGCATTTAACAGGATTAAAATGTTAAAATGGTTCTCAGCGTGTGGGTGCAGTTTTAAATAGGATGATGGGGAAATGGTTGGAATATTTCCACTATTGTCCAGAGCCATTTGCTGGATTCTGGGAACAACACTTCTGTGCAAGACTACTTTTCAATGTACAGAGGCACAGAGCAGATTCATTAGGCATTTTCAAATGTGTGATGATTATTTAAAAAAATAAAAAGTCTGCTACATCACAGGTAGGTTACTGGTGAACTCTTAGGTGTGTTAAAACTTTTTGAATGTATTAAAGTAAAAAACGAAGGGGCACTTCAAACTCAGAATCCTGCCTCTGGGTAGTGTCTAGTGCTACAGTAGCTGTGACCATTTAAGGACATAAGCAAGATAGAGTATATGAATAGAGGTAATATGGTCTATATTATCCAAATATGGTCTTTATTACCTCTTCCTGAAAACACTGTCTTTATGTATTTATTCCTGATCTGTCCTACTCTCAGCACAATGGTCTGAAGGTTTTTCTGAATGTTTTTATGATAAAGCTACTGCCTAATGTAGAATATTTTATGAAAAGTCTTGTGATCACTTGAAGACAAAGCTTTACTGTTATTTGCACCTCAGACTTCAATATCGCTGTAGGATTTATGCCTACTCAACTAATAAGATCTTCAGAGAGTGTTTAATTTAAAAACGCGCCTCAAAATGTGCAAATTCACAGATGTTAATAATTACACACGTGTTTTCCCTTATTGCTTCAAAGCCAGCAAAGGCCAAATTCAGCTGTAATTTGTACTGCAGTGATGAGATTTGAATTAATATCAATGACATCAAAAAACATATTCAGGGACTTGGGGGGTTTTGCAGATAACGGGGCATTTCTAGAAACATCTGTTTTGAAGAAGTCAGTCCTACACTTCAGCTCATAAAGCAGCAGGAGGGTCACTTCCTAATGTAAAGTCAAAGTCGTGCAGAAGGTGAAGAGAAAGGACAGAAGGCACCTTCTGCATCCCATGGCAGCAACTGCATCTTGGAACCACTGTTTCCATGTTATGGAAGAGAAGAAAAAACAAAGAGGAAATTAAGTGATGGGTGAAAAACATGACACCCAAGAGCAACTGCAGTGGTGATAATTGTGCAGCACACACTCTGCTACTGAGACTTTAGTCATGCCCTCTGTATCTATTTACATATTTCATGTGTTTCCAGGCATGAATTTTTGCTGATATATACATTTTATATAATATAGTTTCCCCATTTCTATAGTAATTTTGGTACCAACCATCATAAAGTAAGACACTGAAATACGAAAAAAATATGAAAAAGCCCTTCTATAAAAATACGTGTGACCGTAAATAGAAATGTGTGCCCTAAAAAGAAGGTTTTCATATGTTTTCTTTCTTCAAAGCTGATGCAAACATATGCGTTTGTTCAAGTTCTTTCTACATAATTGCTAAGATTTTTAGAAGAGACTAGGCTTCAAAACCCCAATTTCTGTTTGTATATAAGCCCTCTCTTGCACTTTTCATTCACGTTAGAAATATCCACTAAACAAAAATGTCAGAACTGTAAATTAAGTGTTTAGGTATAAAGATGGCAGACTCAAGGCAACTGCTTCTGAAATTTGTGGTCTGATCTGTGCAGCAGCCCCTTTTAAGGGTCAGATTCTATTTTCTCAAAATGGAATATAATGCCTGTAGGAATACACACACACATAAATATTTTTCCTGTCTCTTTGATATCCAAAAAAAAGCTGGTGCCGTGGCTGAAGGCACTACTGTAAAGCATCAACCTGGCACTTTGTAAAGCTTCTAACTTACTGCGTGCCTGAGCTCCAACACAAGTCCATGCGACCAGTGTGTCGGTGCCTTTTGGGAAGGGCACTCCTCACCCACTCCTCCGTGGTGACAGTTCCACAGTGAACTTGATTCCTGGCTCACCACACAGTAGCTTTGCAGCGATGGCCACTGTCCAAATGCCTGATATACTTAGCATCAGAAAGTAATTCAAATTCTTTCAGTTCGTGTCTTTGGCCTGGAAATTTATTCCTCTCTTCAGTCACTCTTTAATGACAGGATAACATTTCTGCCTTCTAATCAGCCACTCACAAGGTTACTTCATTTCCCCCTGGGTCATCCAGTGCTAAAGCTTAAGCGTTTATGACTGGTGCATGAAAACATATGCACTGTGCTTTGTGTGTTGCACTACCTCACTGAGGTTTGTACTGAGGCACCACACATTCCGACAGAGCCTCATTCCCCAGTTTCGCTTGGTAACAGTGCTATATACTTACTGAACGTTTTTTACCTGGGAATTAAGCAAGACTTTTAGGGAACTTGGGCAAACAAACATTTAAGTCTACTGGACTGTGTTCTAGCAGTGTCCTAATCATAAGTCACTGACAGAATTTTGAGGCTGTAAGTGAACAGGGCATTTTGTCAAGACAAGACACTGCCTAATTTTTACACAAGCTAAGCTGATGCAGCAATGATCTTGAATTACCTGAAGTTGTTTTGTCATATTTCCAAACTCAGTTTGATGGGGAAAGAATGCAACAGGCACCTGGATTCATCACTGCAGTTAGTGCAAACAGGCTTTAAGAGGCTTGGGCTATAGAGACTCTTCATGGCTTTGACATCTGCCCAAGTGGAGCTCATGGTAGGACTGGGCCCAAAATGACCTGTTTCTCATATGAGGCGGTATCACTGCAGGCAAAGGAAGCTGAGGAACCGGATTTTCAGACACTACAAAGAGCACTATTGTGTGAATATACTGAGGGTATTGAAGGGAGAGGTCCAATCCTGTATGGCATTTTTACAGGTGCATAGTTGCAAACATGAGAATAATCATACTGATGCCAACAAATTGCTTACAAACTTAAATGCATGCTTTGTTGGATTAAGGCTAGGGTACAATCTCACAAAATTTAGCCCCTGGTTCTTTCTAATTGTACAGCTAGGCCAATCTGTTCCTCATCACTACCTTTTGCAATAGCAATTAATTTGCAACGAGTTGGAGCCTCACATGATTTTTAATTAATTTTTTAAAAAATGAGTGACAACCATTGAGATGCAGCATTGACCAAACCTAACAGGATGGCTAATTTGCTGCTGCCTGCACCTGCCTTTCATGTTGATGAATATTGCAGAGATATGTGTCACTTTCACTACCACGGACCTTTATTCAGATTCACAATTCAGTTGGAGCACACCCCTGCCTGAAGTCATCTCAATGCCTACTGAAATGCAGCTCTGAATATGATTCAGTGACAAGTGCTGTGTGAAAAGGTTTAATGCACATTAATTTGCTAGGGGCCACCTCTGGCACCAAAATGTTTGCACACCATTACAATTTTAAAAGTAGCTTTGGAGAGAAGAGACAATAATTGGGTTTATTTGAGGGCTTACCAGAGACAGAATATTTTTCTAAATTATTCTGAATATTCAGTCAATGTCTTTTTTCCTCCTAGTTCTTGTTTTATTAGTTTGTTTTTGTTCTTTTTTCTAACTTACTCTATTGAAAGAACAACACATACAACTCCAGTCTTTCAAGCACAGGCACATATAACTGCAAAGATGAGACTACGAGGCAGGAATTTGCAAATACCCTTATTTTAAGTACCTTCTTACCTAAAAGAACCGCAAACACCATTACACACTTCGGTGGATAAGCTGTGAGCAGACTCTGCTCTCTGCTGGATCTTACTATTCCCTATTCTTATTCCCAATACAAATACGTCTATTGGGGAGGGGTGGAACCCCATAAATAAATTTCATAGCCGGGTGCTGCATTCTAGGCCCCCATGTTTGAAGAAGTGGCTTTCTCAAGACGACAGCGGCTGTCGTGACTGACGCCGCGCCAGGCTCCAGCCGCAGCCCGGCCGGCAGCCTCAGCTGGCGGGGCTGGGGGGACCTCTCGTGGTGGCAACGGAGGGAGCAGCCCTCGGTTCCTCTGCTCCCGGACACCCACACCAAAGCTGCGCTCCCCGGGGAAGCCGACTGGAAGTGAAAAAGGGAATACAAGTGCAAATTAACAAGAAGAAATTGCTGTGGCTGCAAGACATTGAGGTGCTGGAGTGTGTGTCCAAAGCAAAGCAGCAGAACTGGTGCAGTGTCTGGAACATGGCTCCCACGAGGAGCAGCTGGGGGAGCTGGGTTCCTTTAGCCTGGAGAAAGGAAGACTCATGGGGGACCTTCTCACTCCCTACAGCTGCCTGAAAGGAGTGTAGACAGATGGGGGTTGATCTCTTCTCCGAAGTAACAAGTGACAGGATGAGAGGAAATGGCCTCAAGTTGTGTCAGGGAAGGTTTAGTTTGGATATTAGGAAAAATTTATTCACTGAAAGAGTGGTTGTGCAATGGAAGAGACTGGCCAGAGATGTGGTGAAATCACTATCCCTAGAAGTGTTCAAAAACTTTGTGGATATGGCACTTAGGAACACCTGTTTTTGGTGGGCTTGGCAGTGCTCAACTAAAGTTTAAACATAATGATCTTTTCCAATCTAACAGTTCCATGATTCTATAATCATCATAGAACCATAGAATGTTTTGGGTTGGAAGGAACCTTAATGTTCATCTCATTCCAAGCCCTCTGTCCTGGGGAGGGACAGGCTGGTCAAAGCCTCAACCAGCCTGGCCTTGAACATTTCCAGGGATGGGCAACAACTTCTCTGTGAAACCTGTTCCACTGCCTCACCAGTGGAAGAATTTCTCCCTAACCCTAATCTATATCAACTCTCTTTTAGTTTAAAACCTTTAACTCTTGTCCTATCACTGCACTCCCTGATGAACAGTCCCTCCCTGTAGGCTCCCTTTAGGTACTTGAAGGCTGCTCTAAGGTCTACCCAGAGCCTTTTCTTCTCTAGACTGAACAACCCCAACTCCCTCAGCCTGTCTTCACAGGAGAGGTGCTCCAGCCCTCTAATCATCTTCACGGCCTTCCTCTGGACTTCAGCAGGTCTGTGTCGTTCTCATATTTGGAGCCACAGACCCAGATGCAGCGCTTAAGGTGGGATCTTATGAGAGAGGAGTAGAGGGGCAGAATCATCTCCCTTGAACTGCTGGCCACACTTCTGATGCAGCCCAGGGTATGATTGGCTTTCTATGACTACGATTCTATGTCTACGATTCTAAGACTATTACTCAATGCCAGTGCTGGTGTAAACATGAGCACCTGCTTATATTTTAAAAACATATAGCATGAAAATTCACAGTTTTCTGAGTAATTAGTGCCTATATTCATTGTGCAGATGTAATTTTCAGTCCTTTCAGTGACACACTTCCTAGTCAAACAATTCCTGCAGAAAGCACAAAAAACCAAGAAAAATTTGTTTTGACAGAGCGACCAGAAAAAAAATACCTGAACTATTGTGCCACTGCTGCTGGCAGTTTTCCTGAGTTCATGGACTCAAGGTGGCTCAGAGAGGGGCAAGCTGCCCCATTCCTCTTGCAGGTGACTAGAAGCCTCGTGAGTATCAGCACTGTTAAAGCATTGCAGGTTCTCTTGCCAGCAGACTCTTGGTGACACTAGCACTGAAGGGTGCAGAGGATCTCTTCTTTGCTAGGCTCATCAGAGAGGTGCCAAGCCCCTTCAGGGACTGCACCCGAGAGAGGAGGGAATGGAACCTGGAGCTCTGACGAAATGTACCTGCACTGACGGTGCTGATCTTGTGGCTCATGAGCTTGTTATGACTCCCTGGAAAAATTCTCACAGAATCACACAATGGTTTGGGTTGGAAGGGACCTTAAAGATCATCCAGTTCCAACCCTGCTGCTGTGGGCAGGGACACCTTCCACTAGACCATCTTGCTCACAAGCCCGTATCCAACCCGGTCATGAAGAACACTTCTGAGGACAGGGCATCCACAACATCTCTGGGCAACCTGTTCCAGTGTCTCACTACTGCCACAGCAAAGAATTTCTTCCCAACAGCTAATCTAAACTTGCCCTCTTTCGGTTTAAAGCCACTGCCCCTTGTCCTGTCACTACATGCCCTTGTAAAAAGTCTCTCTCTGGCTCTATTGAGGGCCCCTTCAGGTACTGGAAAGTGCTGTAAAATCACACTGAAGCCTTCTCTTCCCCAGGCTGAACAACCCCAATTCTCTCAGTCAGTCTCCATGGGAGAGCTGCAGCCCTGCAACTATCTTTGTGGCACTAAGGATATTTTGGCCTAAAACCTGCTCCTGATGCCTTCCTTCAGTCCTCAGATCCATGAAGACAGCCAGGGGCTAGGTCTAGTCAATTATTTGTCAGTGTCAGCATACTCCCAGCCACCATCTTCCTAGAGCAAGTCAGGAGCACTTCAGGACATGTATGTCCTTTTGGAGTGAATTAAGCTTGCTAGTCCCGGAACTCTGATCCGGGCATGTCTGCATGCACCAATTTTTTAGTCTTCTTGGGCCCCTTTGTCTCCTCCTTTCCCTTGGGAAAACATTCTGTTCCTAGCTTTGGCCAGAAAATTTCTGCACCCATTTTCTATGCTGCCCCTTGGAATAGAAAAATCAAAATCTTAGGTGCTTGACTGTAGTGAATCCAAAAGCAGACAACTCTAACAATCCCATGTGTGACCGAGGAAGGACTGTCTTCATGCAAGTATTACATAAATTAATAAGGTCTTTAGTCCTAACTCTCTGTCCTGCACAACAACCCATAAACCAAGCTAATCTACCAGCACAGGAAGAACCGAAGAGTCTCAGTATTTATGATTTTTTGGGTGGTAAATAGCAGCAAATCACACTGCTGATAAATGTATTGTACTGTACCTTACAGTGCACATCTTAATGTACAGCAGTGACCTTGGTGGTGTCATTTTGTCAGTCTTTGAGTTTAAGAGATAACTGCTTGTGTCATGGATCTCAAGGTCCCCAAGACAACTGAAAAATAATTACTATATTCACATACCTTAAAATGTCCTTATTTACACACTCAAATAAAAAACCCCAAAAAACCTGTAAGAAATCCTTCTTTCTTCTTCTACCCTAAAATTCACTGACTGCAAAGCAGGACCTCAGACTTGGGAAACAAGTAGCACAGATTCCCCTGTGACTTAGAGTTTATGGATATAAATCTTTTCCATCTGAAGTGGTCATAAATGGTATGACTGTGGCTCACCATTGCTCTATCTTCACCTGAGATGAAGACAGCAAAAAGTCTCAAGAGAACCCACCAAAATGATTAATACTCATCTTTCAAGTTGCCTCATTTTGGATAAAGATGTGTCATGCCCATGCATCCTTCTAGGCGAGTCTCTGCCTCTGACAGTGGCCAAAAGCAGAAGCCCAGCAATAATTTGAGAAGAGGCCAGGCACATGGTAGCAATTTCCCGGATGCCCCCCCAGCCTCCAAGAGTGAGGCTCCTGAGCCAGCAAGTCTTTCTCTGTGGGTTCCTGCCAGCACCAGGCCCTGCTTTGTCACACCCCCAGCTTCCCCAGCAGCTTCTACCCCACAGCAGTGCCCACTTGGCCAAGTACAGCCACAGCACTTCCTCGGGTGCCTGGTTTGGGGTCAAACCCCGGCCTCAGCAGTATAGCCAGTGTGGGCTGGGGGAATGGAACAAGGGGTGAGGTTTAGTTACCATTTGAGCCAGGGCACAGGTGCCAGGCTGGAAGTGCAGCCTTCAACTGCAGCAACAACTGCTGTGGCAACTGCCAAAACTGCAGAGAGCCTTCCAGAACCTTCTGGGCACTGGAACCTTCCTATGGCCCCACCCGAGCCCTCAGCACTGTTCCAGCAGGGTGGAGCAGCAGAGAGCACAGACCCCTCTCCCAGAATCACAGAAGAGTTAGGGTTGGAAGGGACCACTGAAGATCCTTGAGTCCTACCCCACTGCCAACACGTCCAGTTAGACACAGAAAAGTAGGGTGTCTAACAAAAAGCACAGATGAAGGGAATCCATATATTTATAGGGATGACCAGGTTAACAAGGTATTTTCTGCTCTCCCTTACCTTGCAACCACAGCAGTTTGGGCATTATCAAAAATCAGCAGCTGATCTTTTAAGCAGTAAAAAACCTGTGAAAAATAAAGCATGCACCAAGCTGAAAGTTTCTTATTCTTATGAAGCAGCTAGAAATGCAGTGCAATGCCACAAGAGGAGACCTAGAAACAGCTCCAGTACAAATCTTTCAGGCCTTTGCTGCTTGTGAGGCTGAAGGAAGGAAAATATCAGCACATCTATGAGTGATGGTGATCCATGAAATAATTTTTTTCTTGTATACCTATCTTAGGTAACTGACAGAAAGGAAACTTTTGGGTCTCACATTTTTTATGGGATGAGTCTGCTAGGCTCACTTTGGGAGGAATCACAAGCTATTAGGAAAAGTTATAAAGAAGCTGTAGAATGCATCTGAGTGCTGAGCCTGAGGGCTGTGACTGCAACAGAGGTAGGGATGTAACTGCGGTAATTATTTTATTTATTGATTTGTTTATTATTTTATGATTGTAGGATTTATTTATTTTCTTTGAGAGCACCATCTAACATCTAATCTCTTAAGAGTCTTCTCTTCCTGGCAAATAAAAATATTTCTTGACAGTGAAAAGTAGAAAGATGGCATCACTATAAGATTATCACGGAAAACTGTGCCTGTGCATGTTCTGTCTTGTGTTGCAACCACCCACCATTTGTGGGTGCAGAGGCACCCTGGTCAGATTCATTTTGGGGGCAGTAGTATCATGGCCAGGCTGTGCCAGGCTCTGTGTACTCCTGGCAGAGGTCAGCACAACTTTAGGGATATCTGTGGCCAATGGCTGTTGTGGCCATTGACTGTTCCTTTCTGATTTGCCTTCTGTGGGTTCATGTAGCCAGGTGATACATGGAAGGAGAGAAAAGGCAAGGCCGGTTAGAATCAAAATCCTAAGGGAAATCCTGCTTAGGGCTGAGGCATTTCTGCTGGTCATGGAGAAATCTGGTCTTCACTCTCTTGGGAATGGCCTCCTGAAATGATTGTTTTGGACCCTCTAATTGATTTCAGGGGAAGGGAGAAAGGAAAATGGAGGAGGAAAGGTGAGAGGAGAGCTCCATTTGTACTTAACTAGTATGAAATAGTAGAGGTCAGAAATAAAAGGCTTGTAAGTGGTGCCTGAACACAATAAAATGTGAGCGAAACTACAAACTGACCAGGAGTATCTCTTAAGCCAGACAAAAAGCAGATAACAGAAGGTTCTGTGAATAAGATTTTCTCCATGAGTGAGTTGTCTGGTAGGGAGGCCAATATACTGGTGCATGATGAAATGGAAGGTAAAAGACAAAGCTGTTTATCAAGAAATTTGTTTAAGTTGATTCAGGAAGACTCTTTGAGAGGGAAATACTTCTTAACTTAATGCTCAAAGATAAGTTTTGCTAAAAAATTTGTGAAATGTGGAGTAGCCACATAAAAAAAGGAGAAAAAATGCATGAAAAAATGAGATGACCATTTGTAAATAAGAAATTAATATTGTCCAGTAGGTTAAAAATACATTCTGCTTCCTGGCTATCCATGGCTTTTGCTGATGATCAGTCATATTTTTTTTTTCACTTTCTTTTGATAAATAAATTAAGCAGGTTTAATAACTTTCTTTCGCGGTGAACACTATATTGCTAGGGCTTCTCTGAATCTGTTCTCTGTGTCTTATTGGCATCCTGCTTAACTGTGACTAAATCAGAATCACATAGAATCATGCCTACCTTAGACTCCCCGTGGTATCATGTTGAAGAAGGTATTAGCTACCAGTGCTTAGGTGAAACATCTTCTCATGTAGGAGGGATGAATTAATAAATAAACCAGGTCTGGAAGTGACACAGCTCTGAGCTGTTACTGATGAACAACCTGCAAAAGCGCAAAACCAATTCTACTTAGTTTTTAAAACTCTTCCATGGTAAACAAAGCAAAAAAGCCCATCACAGGAAAAGCTGATTCAGCTGTTTGCATCTCTTTTCACCACAATAGAGCACAGGAAAATCTCCCTGCTGGCATCCTTCCAGACGGAAACTACACAGAGTTGCTGCCTTGGAGTGAAATATACGTAGTACAGTAGAGAAAATGAAGAATAACAAATTACCAGGACCTAGACATTTTCAAAAATCAGTTCATTTAACACCTCTTAAAGGAAATACCTGAATGACTGTACATGGCAACTTTTGCTTCAAAACCCTTTGCTTCTAACAGTGCTGGAAAGCAAGTGGTGAGACCATTTTCCAAAAAGGCTTCCAACCGGGATCTGAGGAGCTACAGACTGGTATGTTCATTACCTCTACAGGACACTTCCACAAGATTTATAATAAAGAATATAATTAGAGGACACAAGAATAACTATGATGCTGTGAGAAAGTCAACATGAATTTTGTGAGTGCAAATTACACCTCACATACCTACTTGAACTGAGAGGAACAGCAAAAAGGGATACAGGAAATCCTGTGTACCTAGAGTTCCAAAGGCATTTGAATTCACTGCTGAAGGTTTTTAAGGAATTCAAGGTGGTCACAGAATAAGACTTCGTGGACATCTGGAGAGTTGATTAAAAAATAGAAAATTCAAATGTAAATGCAGTAAATGGCCAATATGCATATATGATTATAGAGAGAGTACAGAGTGTGTATATAGATATATGTACATACAAATGCTACACAGGTCCTAAGAGGCAGTGTAGGTGCAATTCTGAGTTGAACACTGATGGCCTGAGTGCTATAGCCCAGCTCTCTGCTGTGACATGGCTTCAGCCTTCTCTAGGTATCTGCTTCTACAAAGGTGGTTCTTCATGGCCCCACTTTTCCTGGATAGCCTAAGCCAAGGTCTCTTCCACGACATTTTTTCCCTTAATGTCAAATTTTGCCCCTCGTTGGTGTTGCCAGTATTTATCATAGAAAAAGCCCACCTCCTGAATTTGAACACTTGGTGTCAAAGACAACTCTTCCCATCAGCTGTTCTGCATCCACCTCGGGCTGCAGAGAGGGCTGCATTGCACTGCAGTGGTTAATGCATCCACTGCCCTGGGCAAATGGGGTCAGTCAGACTGCATGGCTCTGGCTGCATGCCATGGTCTGACTGAGCTGGCATTTAAATTTTAGTCAGAGGGTGAACAAATTTCATCATTGTTTTAATTTCCCTGCTTGGAATTCCTACTTGATAATCCAGTCTTTTCATGCCTCTTCCTACACAGACAATATGTTAAATCTTCCATTATCACAGAGGTACAAACACAAAAAATATTTTTTTCTTATGATTACCTAAATATTTGAAATATGCATATATATATTTATATATATCAATGAGGTAAAGTATAGTTAAAGAAAAAGCATCATGTCAAGCTAATATGAGCCTAAATTAATTCTCAAAGGACTATAAAATTCCACACCATTGGTGGTGCTAACACTAATAGCCAGGACTGGCAACATACTAATGACTCTGGCTCTAGAAGACCAGGCTGGTATTTTAATCACATAAATGCTAATTGCCTGGCCTTGTTGGCATTAAAATTATTATGGCAGTAATAGCCTGGGCAAGGCGGTATTTTAATCATCCTGGATCACAGCCTAGAAATAATTTATAACATTTTTGTCTTTTTATCTAGGTTAACAAGAGGTCTACCGCAGATACGATCAATTACAAAATGCAGAAATCACAATTTTAACTTAAAACAGAAGTAAATCAGGGATCTTGGCACTCACAGTACTGAAGACTTTTCAGTTAGGTCACCTCTTCCTCGTATTTCATCTTTTTTTTTTAAACTTTTGCCTTGCAGCAGCTTTAAATCACATGTGAATTGCTTGAGACAGCTGAAGCAGGTTGTGCTGAAGAGTTTGCTGTTCCAAATATTACGGTGATCTTACTACAAGATCCAGCTAATGCAGTTCCATATATTTAACCTCAGAGGATTAAAACCCTGACATTACTGTTGATATTTAAAAAAATTCTTTCAGGTTGTCAACAATTCAGCTTATCTTCAAATGCCACTAATTAGTTATCTGTTATACCTTCACCAACTTCAAAGACCCCACTTAATCTTTGCTGTTACGTAGTGCAGGTCACTTACAGAGGGATTTTGTAGGAGGGTTTTATGGCTAAATTTCATTTTTAGTCCCTTTAATTGGAGGCTGGCTATGCTGGGGCTGGGGAGGAGAATTAAATAGAACATCACCAGTCTTCCTCCTACAGCTGAGGAGTGTGATCTTGCAATGCCTGGGAAAATCCAATAAAATTGTGGAGGAAATAGAGCTCAATACGAAAATTAATTTTGATTAAGATTTTGCAATTTTTTTCATATTTCTCATAGTGGTTGGATCAGCTCTTCTGAGATTTTCCACAGAGCTAAAATAGTCCTTGTGACTTCTGAACTGGGTCTGTTACCTAGTTGCAATACACTGCCACTTGAGGAAGATTTCATCTCCCCTCATTATGGGGATGGCTGTGGGCTGCATCTGGAAGATGAAACCATTTGCTTATCCTGGAGTGTGACAGTGGCCCTGTACATGGCAGGGTGAGTGACATGTTTTTGGCTGCCTCCAGCCCAGTGCTGCCCAGTGGGAACCCAGCTTTTCCCATTCTGCTACGACCACAGTGAATGTCCAAGAGATACCAGGGGATGTGAGTTTGTGCCTCTCCCTCCGTATAGAGAGGCTGCTAACGCTGAGGGTGAGAGAAGGTGTCCTGTTTGAGGAGGAGGAAAGCAAAATTTAAAAGGAGGAGAAATAAAAATAATGGTTCTGACTGAAAGAGGAGGCAGGTGAACTTCATAAGGTATCAGCTTCGCTGGCCACCCTTTGAGTAGTTGGCTGTACTTCACCCGTGTCAGCACCAAAAAAAGACATACCAAACTCAGCAGCAGCATCAATGAGCCTTCTAATTTTACTTTATATTCACAGCTGGGATGCAGAATACATCAATCAAATACTTATTTTTGCCTTTGTTTTAAAATGTCCCTGGAGGGGGAATTTGCTTCACCTGCTTCCCACATGGGAAGCCCAGCTGCTTTTTCTGTCTGTTTCCAGACAGAGGGCTGCCCTCAGCTGGCATTTTTCTATAAGAAGATTGCTAATAATGCTAGTTGTTCAGAATCTATTTTCACTCTAGGAATGGAATTTCAGAGGAGCTCTTTATGCCTGCTGCTTAAAAAGGATTTGAGCACTTTGTGAGAGAGTGCTTTTAAAGCATTCTCATTTCAACATCCTGTCTCCCGTTGCCTCTTATCCTTGCGATGCCTGTGTCATCTGTGGCTTCATTCCCACCCCCCTATATGGATTTTCTTCTGGTTTCAGAATGTGACATTGATAAACAGGGCTGATGCCATCCTACTGACCTATGTGGCCAGCATGGCCACGGGCAGTTGCAGCCAACACGCATGCCCTGGTCAGGAAGGTCGTTCTCAGCATGCCACTGCATTGGGGCCAATCCTTTCGGCAGTGAAACTTAGGAGCAACACGACAGCTGTGTGAGATCATTGTGCTGCAGGAGTTTATCCAGCGGGGTGATGTTTTGGAGACTGGCACTGAATGTTTTCCTGGCTAAACAGTCTGCTCTGCCTGGTTACAATGTCCTTTTGTTTACTTGAACTCAGAGAGGATTTCTTAATGTTTCTGTGGTTAAAGCTGAGATGTGATGACCAGAAAAATGTGTTTTCCTTGATCTCTGTGCAACAAAAAGCAATATTGTAAGGACAGTGTTGTTGCTTACTTATGCCCAATTCCTCTTGACTTTTCAGGACTCCAGATATAAGGATGTTGTCCTCCTCTGGTAAATTGCTTCTGATAACACAAGTAATTTCCCTTAGTATCAGATGTACTTTAATATGAAACAGACTTCTTTTCCTTGGAAGAATAATACTTCCTTTTATACAATGGAGCAGTAGCTTCTTAGTGTCTGCTGCGTTACTTTAACCTTCAACATGAGAGTAGTCAGCCTCAGCTTCTTGAAAGGAAAACAGGTTTTTCTAACCAAAAGCAGCACAGTTGTTGTAAAGTCCGGGAGTTGTCTAAGGAGGAGTCCTCTGTCTGTACAAAGCTGCATAAACACTTTGTGTTTGTTTTCTCTGCCTCTGCTGACATTACCCTGTAGAGAAGCTATTTCTAGTGAATCACCTGTACAGCTCAGGACTGCAGAGGCAAAAGAGAGATCCAGACTCCCTAGAAGTCCCTAATTTCATCCTTTCAGGCAGTCCTGAAGGTCTTGTGAACTGCTGTGTTAATACAGCACTTTAAATGAAGACTGACAGGTTGGAATGATGTGTTTCTGGCAGTAGGCTGCTGGATCAAGAGGAGGGGCACCATTCAACACCTGCACGTGGAATTCAAAGAAACACAAATGGCGAGATTAGAAGGGGTCTCAAAGGAAAGGTTTCTTGGTTTTCCTGAAGGACAACCTGACAGGTTAACATGAGTGACTAAGGGGAGAGAATGAAAAATCTTAGAAATGCCTTAAATGCTGAGGTCTGCTTTATGCAGTTGATCACATGAATAGGAATATGAATGTGAAGTTAAAAAGGAGATGAGTTTTAAAATGTGGACATTCCAACAGCTACCTGTGCCAGCTTGGAAAAGAGAAACCAAACCCAGGATGCTACCGGTAGCCCACAGACTTCTGAGTCTTGATGTAATCACGACTGACAAAACTAATTTAAGGAAGTCCTAAAGACTGTGAGCATAACATGTCATGGGCAAAACAGAGGCAGAACAGTAAAGATATTTGCTAAAACTGCTATACAGACAAAAGTTTTAACAGAGGACTTCTTCAAATTGTGAACATTTAAAATGTAAACATTCTTTGACACAGGAGAGTTGAAGATTGAAATAAATAAGCAGAAAACCTATTATTTCTATTGTATAAGCTGAAAAAAATGCAAGAAGTGAAGAAATAATGCAGCAAAATGTCAAGAAAAAATTGAATTGAATAGAACCAATCACAAAATTGGATTTGTTACAGGAAACAGTTCAAATACATGTTATACCTTGAGCAACATCTCTTAAAATTGTGTTATTTTTGCCTTCTGTCTTGGTATCCTTCCACATCTGTTTGACTGCCCCGTGCCTGGAGCTTGTATTGTGCTCCTGAAACCTGAGGTTAGTCAGGACCATATCTCTTTAAAAAAAACCCCACACAGACAAAGAAAGAAAAAACCCAGGCTGGGAAGGGGGAGCTAAAGCCTCTGCTGCATTGGGCTGTTTGGATACATCGGCTGCACCAGTGGTCACGCATCTCTCCGCAGCCTGCTGATTTTGCAAAAGAGGGGGCAAAGGATCGTTTTGCAGTCCAGATGCTGTCAAACACAAGCAATCAATGGAAGGAATGGCACAATGAGCAGACATGCGTGTGGAAGCAGTTTACGAAGAAATAGTTAAATGCCGAGCTTTGTTCCGGCCGATGCTGTAATGTAAGTACGAGCTCAAGAGCAGATCCCGTGGTCACTGCAGTTGTTTGTGGGAGATGTTTTATGGGTATCCTGCTGCTTTTAGCACTTACGGGTGGAGAGAGCATTAACTGCTACATGTTTCATAGTGTATTTAAGCAAATAACTGTGTTGTCTGTGTCTCGACAGGATTTTTGAGTGACTCACAGGCTGCAGTGTGTGGGTAGGGTGGGTGAAGCGTAGGACTTTGCACATGATCTTATTCTCCTTTCCTGATGGCTTATCTGGGCTCTGCTCTATAGATGTGCCATCAAATTGCTGCAGCACCACCCTCCCCGTGCAAAGGCCTCTTGCTGAATTTCAGCTGTGCCTTCAAGCACAGGGATACACAATACATTTTTTCACACTCCAATGGCTGACTTAATTAAAAAAAAAAATCCTAGAATTATTTGTTATACAAACTTACTCCATGCCAACTTCTTTATTTTAATTTTTTCTCTTGTACGCAGTTGTAGAAAGCTTATGAAATTTCAGTAGCTTCGTGTGTTACTATCGGGAGACTAGTTCTTAACATAGCTCTCCCAAAGAGAGTGCCAAGTATGATTTATTACTCAAAGGAATGTACACTTTCCTATCTTTGGTCTGTTGCTAGCTGAAATAGACGTATATATTTTTAAATGGAAGCCTTTGTTCTTATGGAAATCTAATGTCTTTCTCTTTCGCAAATGATTTACTGCTTTTTATTCTGCATATGCCCTGATGATCTAGTACAGCTTTAAAAACAAGTGAAAAAGCAGAGCTAGGGCAAGTTCACTGCACTGCATTTTTCAGCAATTTTTTTTTGGTAATCAGACAAAATGTTTTATTGTAGCTAAAATTACACACGTCACCAGAGGGAAAAAAACGAAGTAGTGAGTATTTCCTTGTTACTTTATGAGAATATTAATTTTGCTTTCTTCTGTCTAAGTACTGCATAAAGCCGTGGTGACTTGCTCTAAGCCAGAGAATATAATCTATTTGATGTCCTCTGCAGCTGCACCTTGGTACTAAACGCAGCTCCTGCAGAAACCTCCGGGAGACCTCGCTCCGGTGACAGGGAGGGTGACAGCAGGGTGACTGTGACAAGCAGCCTCTGTGGGCCTGTTAAGGAGGGTGAAGTAGTTGTTGCAAGGAGGAGCCTTCTTTTGTGCATCTCTTTCGGGACCCGGCAGAACTGCAGCTCCTGATGCTGAGGGCTGCAGGTAATACACTTCTGCCCCATCACACTGATCACCTTGGTGGGGATGTAAGGCAGAGCCTCCCTCACACTGAGGAATGCAGAGGGAAGTTTTACCATCATTGTTTTTGAAGTTGCCCTCACCTTGTATTCGCAGAGGTATTAGAACTCCATCAGCTGTCTATATGCAAAACAACTTTTTGTTGCTTGCTGCTAGAAACTGAATTATAAGAAGCCAAATTTATCCCTTAATGAGCTTATAGCAAATTATTGTTACCTAGGGAGTGCTCTGCCAGTAATTGTGAATGCTGAAGCTTGGTATTGTCAGTGTTCATTCTTGTCCCTTCCTCTTCTGTGTCAGGGTTGTCACCCTCTCAACACCAAGCAGAATCTCTGGTTGGAAACAGGATTCCCAAAGATTAAGAAAGTAATCGTTTGCAAGAATACAAAAATAATAAGAAAACCCCTCAGTCCCTCACAGCAAATTTCTGTTCATCTGCTGAAAATGTGAAGGACTATTGGATAAAATAGTTTTACAAGCTGCTTACTGTTGTGTAAAGACAGTGGGAAAAGTTCAGCTCTTGTGTACTTCCATTGTTTTCAGCAGAATTACACTGGGGTGAATTTGGCATTTCTGGGGCCAGCTCAAAAACCTTTTGTTTCTCTGTCCTTCTTTCTTGATTGTTTTCTTGTTTCTTAGATGTGAATTTTTTATTACGTCTGAGGCAACAGGCACAGATTTATAAAGTATAAAACAGAGGACCTAAGGTGCTGAAGTTTGGACCATATTTCCCTGATGCTCCCTGTAAAGTTAATGGAAACACAGCAGCACTTCCAGAAAAAACTGATATATCACATATCTAAAACTAGCCCATGGTCATTATACTTCACAATTTTGAGGGCTCCTTGGACCCTATTCTCAAAAGCAGAGTTTCTAGAACACTGGTTGCATTTTTATGTTAAAATATACAAAGGTGTAGGCTTTTATAAGGCAAAAGAGCATTTTCTTAAGATTTTAAACAGTGTCTAGTTGCCCAGTTTGCATGAATCCTCGGAGCAAAACACAGAATTGAAAACATGCATGTCAGATTTTGAAATATTTGATCCTTTGGAAGGTTTAGTCTTTTTTGAAATAAGTGTTAATTCATTTAGCAATATTTTTTGCTATACACACAATTATTCAGCAATTATTTCTGCCTCAGCTAAGAAATATAACAACTCACCCATTAATTTGGTACAGTAGGTTGACATTTTTCTTCTAAGTGTGTATTTAATGGATGTGTTGGCATTTTAGCAGTCTTGAGCTAAGTATTAAAATGGGGTGATCTAGTTCATTAGCATTTTTCATCTTTTTGATTCGCTCAGCAGAAGATGGTCATTGTTTGGAATTTTTAGCAAGTGTGTTGTTGGTTGTGATGGAAGTACACCAGACCGATGTGAGAAAGGAAGGTTTCACATTGCCTGTGTGAACACACCTACATGTGCTTATGTGAAAAAAATGTGCAGTCATGAAGGTCAGACTAGAAATAAATAAGTCTTGGTTGTCTTCCCTAAAATTACCTGTAGAAATTTTCTCCACCCAGGTGAAAACAAAATTAGGCATTATTTCTGATAGGTGATGATTAAACTCATGACAGGATGGGGCAGGTGTTTTGATCTCCTCTGGTGACCTCACAGGAGGGCATGAATGTGCCTCAGGCTCCTCTCAGTGGTAAGGTTTGGTTTCTTTTTTTCTTACAGGAGAATGATACAGCTGACTGCATATACCAATCATCACTTATTTGAGATATGACAGCTGGTGGAAAATAGTAAAGGTCAGAGCTTTAGTACCCTGGTCTCCCATGAGGAAGGAAATAACAATGTTAGTATTTAAATTGCTGTTTTGTCTGGGATAGAGTTAATTTTCTTCCTGGTAGCTGGCACAGTGCTGTGTTTTGGATTTAGTATGAGAATAATGTTGATAACACACTGATGTAGCTGCTGCTCAGCAGTGCTTACTCTAAATCAAGGACTTTTCAGTTTTCCACGCTCTGCCAACAAGGAGGTGCACAGGAAGCTGGGAGGCAGCATGGCAAGCACAGCTGACCCAAACTAGCTAAAGGGATATTCCATACCATAGAATGTCATGCCCAGTATATAAGCTTGAGGGAGAGGCTGATTGCTGGCCAGGGATGGGCTGAACATTGGTCAGCAACTGTGTTGTGCATCCCTTGTTCCGCTTGGGTTTTGTTTCTGTCTCTCTTTTTGTTGTATTCCTTTGCATGAAAATAATAATTATTATTGTTATTGTTGTTTAATTACAATTTTTAACCCATTCTCATCTCAACTAATGGGTTTCACCTTTTTTCTGATTCTCCTCCTCATCCCACTGGGGTAAGATGGGTGAGCAAAGCATCTGTATGGTACTTAGTTGCCAGCTGGGATTAAACCACAACAGAGTTTTTGTTAAAGCTTCAGTGAAGCAAAAGGAACAGCCTTTTTTTCATTTTAGGACAGGTTAATGTGCCTATCTCTTTGTTAGTTATATATGGTGCAATGTGGAGCTCTGCAGAATTAACAGCAAAATTATTGTCAGATTTTAACCAGTGTAAGCTGAGATCCTGGGGAATGTGATAGTAGCTTCAGAGTGGTCTGATGCGCTTTATAAGAAAGCACCAGCTGTCACCAAATCCTCTCCCATAAAATCATTCACACTATGAAAGAAATTTCCAGATATCTGGAGACCTGTTGGGAGAGAAAGGGAATTGCAGGACTGTGCCCTCAATCCTTGCTTATGCTACCCGCACTTTCCCCATAAAATGCCCCCTGTAAACCTTCCCCTTTCTTCTCAAATTTCTCCCTTCATATTGTTCTTTGTCTCCATACCAGGACAATTCCTATATGAATCACCACTTCTGATCAACTCCTACGAGGTTTTTTATAACAGCAATGTCACCAGCCTGCTCCAATAATCAATCTGGCAGCACCTTGCATTTCTCCTACTCTCCAGGCCACAGACATAGTGCTAAATAAGAGGTAGAGAACTAAAAACTGCTCAGGTCCTTAGCTCTCTGTGCTCAGAGGTGCAGCCAAACTCCTGCCTGCGTGTTCTGAGCCAGGCTCTCTGTCTAGGGCGGTCCATGGGTAGAAGAGAGAGCAAGATGTGCACTGGAGGATGATTTTTGCATTATAGAGTGATGTAAAGCCCCATTCCAGGTGCCAACATTTTTCAGCTCACTACCTTCATGTTCATATTGGACTGGCACTGGAAATACTTCGCTGGATCTTGGCATTGGCTTGTGTTACCCCACTCTGTGCCATTCAGGATTTCAGCCTAGCACTGTCTACCCACCACAGTAAAGTAGATTTAAGAGCTGGAGAACTTAGATTGCTTAGATTGCTTTCTGGTTTTCTTTGGTTACTCCTGTCGATGGTAAAAACATCTCTTCAACTCATGCTGGTTGTTTGATGTTTGTACAATTGTATGCATATGGACACAGGAACATCCCTCAAACAGCAGTAGTGGTATGGAAAGCTCATCCCTTTGGGACAAAATCATATACAATAATCTATTTAGTTGTGTAGGTTAGCAAGCCCTTCCCTACTGCAGAAAAATGGATCATTAGATCTGAGATTTTTCATATCTTCTGTGAGAGATCCACAAAGATGGATTTATTGCAGTTTCTCATTAGCTGTGACAAGGATGATGTCAGACAAGTTGTGCATGCCCTGTCTTATAAATAATAAATGAGAAGGACCCTGCCTCCTCTTCAGTTAATGGATTCACGTTATAGCTGGATGGAAAAGACACCAGCTTAATTTATGGAACATAATGGAGCAACAAAATTGCTTAGACTCCCTTAAGTGTATTTATCCCAGGGCCTCCTGCTTGACCCTTTATCTTGATCTTTGGCATCTCTCTCCTCATGTTGTAAAATTCAAGTAACAATTAGTCTTACAGTTTTCTAAAAAACCCCAAGAAATAATAGAACAAAGTGCATGGGTTTTTTGGACATCCTAAACTCTATAATATAAAAATCTTCCACATATCCTTTCAGCTTGGCTTTATTTTTTAATTATTAGCATAGCAACTGCAATCTGAAGTGTGCTTCTCATTTCTTTCTTTTTATTGTAGTGCTTGCAGAGAGAGCTTGTTGTTATAAGCTCCTCATTAATCATAATTTTCACTAATAAGGTGAAGTTTAATCAAGTAGTTCAAAACACTCTGCTGACACTCATGAATGCAGCTTTATTTATTTATGCAGAACCTGATGCTTAATATAGCTCTTTGTGAACAATCTTACGGCTGTTTCGTGTGTTGAAAAGTCCATGTTCAGACCCCTGGTCACTTTTTTTCAGTGTTAGGCCACCTTTTTGGCATTTTTATTGGGGGGGAAAAAAGGGCATTGAAATGTTCTTCTAGAAAGTACTGTGTAGAATTGGGTATATTGTGAAGCAATAGAAGAGAAGGAAGAGGTGTCCAGTCATGGGCACAGCAAATCTTTGCAGAGTTTAAGGATACTTTTCAGCAACAGTTGTCATGAATGGCACCTGCTACATAAACAGGTGACATTTCAGTGCTTTTCACACTTTGTAGCATCTGTAAATGACTTGGGTAGTCTCAGCTTTTAAAAGATTTCCTCCATAAGGTCTTGGTATGCTGTATCAAGCCAGATCTGTGTTAATGTCCTTTCTTCTGCAACATTTGGCATTCCTAGTCAAAAATTTTCAGCATAATGTGTCCTAGTTTAGAGACAAGCTCCCCCCACTTACAAAGTAGAAATTAATACAGATGGATTCCCTGCTTAAAAGCATACTAGTCATAGACAGAAAATGACATACCATTTGTCATCATTTTTGGCTGACAAACGACAGAGAGAAAAAAACACTTCTGGTCGTGTCTGTCAAATTCTATCCGTACTTGTACAAGTACGTAGTGATCATAAAAATATCTTTCTAATTTTTTTATTTAAAAAATGGAGGAAATAAAGAGAAAAAGAATTTTTAAATTAACACCAGTAACTGAAGAAAAAAAATAGCCATGCAACAAACACTTCAGAAGTATTTATCTGTTGGTCTGAATACCCTTTGCCAGGTATGTGAACAGCACTCATCAGAGCTCATCTCACTCTTGTGTCTGTTTCTGACACAGCTGCCTGTCCTTTGCAGGGAAATTTGGCTGGTTACCCTGTGGAATTGTTCTGGAGAAAGAAGATAGCCTGCAAAATTTTCCCCACTCCTTACTTATGGACCTGCCTCTCTCCTTAACACCAGTCATGGAGACAAGCAGGGTTAAGTCTGTGCCAGCAACTTTGTGCTGTAGAAGTACCATTTTTACACAATGTAACCATCATTATTTCACGTCTTTTGACCTATAATGAACCTTGTATCTTCAAAGCTCCCACAAACCTCTCAAGATCACTGGGATGTCAAAGGGGGCACGAAGATCTGGGAGCAGGGCTACCCACTGCATGCATAGCCCAGACCTAGCCTGGTTCTGATCTTGAGCATGGTGAGTTGGTCTGTGTAGTATATGATACAAAATAATTCGTGCTAAAATTTTAAAGATTACAGCATTTTGCTGAGGCTAAGCAATTGATCCCAAAATTGTGCTGTTCAAGGGATTTCTGACTGAATAAAGCCCTGGCAAGGAACATTCCAATTGCATTCCACAGATAAGCATCCCGTGGGATTTCCTTGTCTGGCAGAGCTCCAGGATGTGTGTGTATATACAGAAATATGGTTCCAGGATGTGTGTTCCATGTATGTATAAGCAACAGTAATATACTTTCACCAGAAAACTGATTCCAACAACAAAAATCGACTACTAATTTCAGGAACTGTCATCAGACGTGGTGGAAAAAACAGGAAAATTATATTGTTGTATTGAAAAGATAAAATTAACAAAGAAGGAAAAAAGTATAAAAAGACATCTCAAAGAAACTGCAGCCATGAACAGGTGAGATTCGAACCGATACAGGTTGAAACTCAGTTCACCCAGCGCCAATCACCTGGCTCGGCGTTGTTTGCCTTGTGGCTTCTTCAAAATTTATACTTTGATTATTTAATAAATTCACTTTAATCATAAAATTGGCTGGTTCTTTTATGACAGTCTGTATCTGATATCTCCGTTTCTGCACCCAGGATGAAGTCATGCCAGGCACAAGTACAAACCTTGAGAGGAGTGGCTGGAGACCAGCCCTGCAGAGAAGGATCTGGGGGGGCTGGTGGGCAGCACCTCAGTGGGAGTCAGTAGTGAGCCCTGGCAGCCAGGAGGGCAAACCCCATCCCAGGATGCATCAAACAGCATCACCAGCTGGGCAAAAGGCGGGGTATTGCTACACTTTTCCATAGATCAGGATCAGCCTAGTCCAAAGTTACACTTTCTCTTCTCTCCTCTCTTCACAGGTCTGGTCTATTTGTTCAGGGGGCTGTGATGTATCTGCAGATTCCGAATTATGTGATTCCTTCCAATAGTTGCAGATTGGGTACCTTTATTCTAGATTTGAAATTACAGTGCTACTATATCAAACAACCAGTTATTACAAAATATTTTGCTCCCTGGCCTAAATCAGATGGTCCTGTTGTATGTCTGGGTGGAAGGCAAAATTGGTGCGTTTTGCTCTTCTACCTTTAGTTGAGCAGTCTTGTGATATGCTCGGGTGCAAGCAAACAGAACAAAATCACCAACATCAACATTGAAATTCTCTGCCAGCTGACTGAACAACAGTGAGTTTCTTTTTTAGGAGAGCACACTAAGGCAATTTTTTCTTAAGGTATCCATTAATTTTTGGTTTATACCCTTACATTCAGCAAATCTGAGATGCATGAGTGCACTACTGATGATGCACAAAGGATCTGTAGTTGCCCAGAACACTTTTTCCCAGTATGTAGTACTTATCTCTGACTCATTAAAAATATTTCCTACAAAAACCGCAATTTCAGGGATAACCTAATTTCTTCCAATGAGAGTGAATTAGAGTTTAATTCCTACCTCAGTTAGGGAATTTCAGTTTCTGCACTTTTTTTTCTACTAGCCGTGTCATCTTGGTTCCCACGTTGAATGATAAAAATAAAAGGGAATGCTACTTGCCTTTGTTACCTTGCCCTGTAATAGGTTGTGAATGAGGCTAAGTAAAAGGCCAGATCTTAAACTGTGCCCAGAAAACATTTGGAAGCTATTGCAGGGTAGGAGATGCATCGTTCAGTGAAGAAGTGTGCTGCACACAGCCTGCAGTCCAAAACTGCTGTTCCTGGCAAGATGAATCAGGGCTCAGTTTTGTCTGATGTATTTATGTCAGCAATACACGCTTGTCTCACCTGGACATCCCTCAAATGAGGGCTGTCTGCATATCTCATACCTCCTGAAGGACAGAATGACTTGGCAGGCGCATGATGTCATCAAGATTACCTCATCATAATCTTTCCAGTAACTCAATGTGAAGAAAAATTCTTCACAAAAGTAATCGAGGCCAGGATAAGTATTAGAGAAGATTTGGCTTCATAAATGCTCCTTTGAGAGTTAATATCTTCCCCTCCATGAAAGTATTGGGAATATTCTGTAACTGTAGACTTGAGATTCTCTCATCAGGCTTTTGTCAGTCCAAAGCAGATTTCTGAGTTGTAGTCTAAGAATTTCAATCTAACTCAAACTTTTAAGAATGAGATACTGCAAAATACATCCATATAATCAATCAATCAATCAATCAATCATTCAATCAGATTTATGTACATCTGATACAGGTTAGTGTTTGTGGCTACTAATCTTTCCTGAATTCACGACTGTAAACAAAAGGGGGAACCTCCATATGATAATATTCATTTAGTGAGAGCAAAAAAAAAAAAACCTGAAATTACTGTGATAAGCAATTCTTTCCAATCTTCATTGCAATAATGATGATGATAATGATGATGATAATGATAATAGTAATAATAATAAAAAAAAAAAATATTTAAAAGACCCTGAACTGTCCTTGAAAGACAAAGTCCAACCAAGAGCACAACTATTCTTATCATCAGGCTAACATCCTTCCTTCCTGGCCATCTGTGCTGCAAGGTGACCAAAGGGGAAGATGCTAGGCCAGAGAAAGTAGTGAGGCCACCTATCATATTAACAGTGTTCAGGGAATGGTAATGCCTAAATCAAACTTCAATTCATTTTACTCATTGAAGATAATTTTTTTAAAGATCTGAGCCCATCTGCTCTTAATTGAAATGTTGGAGTAAGATCAGTAGCAAGATTTGGACATAGCTAAACCCTGCACTTGAATCAAAAATTATTTTAGATACAATGTGTGAAAGGATAACTTTCCATATATGTATTACTTATTATAATTATTTGGACTTTGATTTACTTAATAAGTAAGAAGATTTCCTCAATGTATCTTTTTCTTCTTCAAACATTTGAATGTAAACAAAGAGTTATTTCTGTACGTCTAAACCAAGTAAATCAAGTATTCTTATTTAGTATAGTTCAGTATACCTAAGCCTGAACTGCCTGTTAGTTTACAGTGGAGGAGGCAATACATAAGGAATTTGGATACCAGGATTAGGTATTCAGCATTTAGGGCATAACTGACATTTTAGTAAATAAATATTCTTTCTAAGTTCATCTTTGGAGTAAGCTCAGTTACTGTTTCAATTGAAGTGCTTATCTGCAAAATGTACTTTAGGTGCACTCTGAGACTGTATCTGTTATAATGGTTTTCTGTGTACAGCACAGTACAGTGCCCTTACATAACCAAGAAGGGTGTTTGGTTTTCCTGGTATTTCAGCCACTAGTAATGCTGCAAAACAGTAATTGAGGTGTGAGTTTTCCAGGTTACTCTTGAAGAAAAGTCTTGAAGGAGATATTTTTGTAGCTAAATCCAAACAAAATATAGTTTTAAAAAAATTAGAGAGAGAAGGAAATCTGTAAAAGTACTCAGTTCCCTTCCTTCCTGTGGAACTGTATTTTCAGAGCACTTGACCAACTACTTTTCCTTCCAGCCCTGTATCACTTACAGAGACTGAGTTCAACAAAAACTGTGTAATTATTCTGAGATTTTAGTATTTTCTGTATAAGGGCTTAGTTCCTATCTTGTCCTTCATATGGTTTCTCATCAGGGATTCGTGAGACTGACACCCCGCTGTTAGATAATTCATAAACTGCATTGGCAAGTCTGCCCAGAACAGTGTGTTGCTACAGTGGATGGTCCAGACTGTTTCAGACACTAGAAATTAGTGTTCAGCTCAGATTTAGTGTACCTTGCTTTAGGGCAAGAAGAGCTTATCAATTAAGCTGTGTATCTCTAAAGGCATCATATTGTGCAGTCAAGTCATAACTCATATTCCTGCCATTTTTTCCTCAGCTTAATAACCCATTGTTTATAAGTTTGTGACTGCAGTGCCCTTTAGGCTTCTGTGTTATGGTTCATAGACAGTGTCAGTTTCCCATTTCATCGGAAAGCCCATTAAATGATTCAGAACCAACACTAAGCACAAATGGTTCTCCTTCTGCTTGTCCTTTTTTTTGGCAACCACTGCTTTTAATTTCAGAGAAAAGGTCTTAAAATCTCCATATTTCTGGAGAACAGCAGTGAGGTTTTAACCACATGGCTCCTTCTCTCAATTTTGTGGGGTTTTTTTAAAGACTTTTCCTCCAGCTGCTATGCATTGTTGAGAGAAATTGCTTTGAGACATTGTCTTTTGGTATCTGAGTTTACTTCATCAGGATTTGATGAAAGGATTCTTTATGCATAATTCAGACATACGGTCCAGATGGTTACTGTTAGGTCATTTGAATACCATAGAATCAAACTTAGTCATGTTATTGCAAGTAATTTTTAGACTTTTCCTATTGTTGCATGTGATCATACTTCTTGAGTCACCTTTCCCATAAGTGAAGTATGTCCGGTCTTGTGTTAAGCACATTTATTTTTTAAGAATTGTGTTGCTTTTGTTCCCCTAAGAAAGAAACACATAAAGTTGGTACAGGACCTATTTTTGGCTTCAGTTAACTTATTCTTTTATGTCTGAGACAAATTTCCTCAACTCCACGGCTTAAGATAATGGTCAGCTGTATCCATGAAGCACTGAGCTGTGAAGAGATGCTGGATTAATTTTGAGAACAATAGGGCTGTCAGTGCTGTTTGCTGCGGTGCTGGATTGTTAGTGCTAGGCTGCTTCTGGTTTTGGAGCTAGTGGCTGTTCTGTTTGCTCAGGTAACTCTGAAATCTTTTCCAGTATGTGCTACAAATGCATCCACACCAGAACTACTACTTACAGTTTTGCCTTCACTGACAGCTGCTGGATGTCTTCTCTCCTTTAATAATAAAGAAGTTTTCACAATTAATAAATTTCAGTGACTGTCAGATGGCTGCCATGCTGTGAGGAAAAGAGCAGAACAGGGTGTTCACCCAGCTTGAGGGAACTACAGGACCTTGCTGTAGGTCATAGAATCACAGAATGGTTTGGGTTGGAAAGGACCTTAAAGATCATCTACTTCCAATCCCCTGCCATGGGCAGGGACACCTTCTACCAGACCAGATTACTCAGAGCCCTATCCAACCTGGCTTTGAAGACGTCCAGAGATGGAGCACCCACAGCTTCCCTGGGCAGCCTGTTTCTGGGCCTTACCACCCTCACAGTAAAGAAATTTCTTCAGAACATCTTATCCAAAGCTACTCTCTTTCAGTTTGAATCCATTCCCTCTTGTCCTGTCACTACATGCTCTTGTAAAAAGTCCCTCTCTATCTTTCTTGTAGGCTCCCTTCAGGTACTGGAAGGCCACAATTAAGTCACCATGAAGTCTTCCCTTTTCCAGGCTGAACAACCCCAGCTCTCGCAAACTTTCGTTGTAGGAGAGGTGCACCATTCCTCTAATCATCGATTGCCTTCCACTGTACTTGCTACAACAGCTCCATGTCCTCCCTGTGCTGGGACCCCAGAGCTGGATGCAGCCCTGCAGGTGGGGTCTCAGCAGAGCAGAGCAGAGGGGCAGAATCCCCTCCCTGGCCCTGCTGCCCACGCTGCTTTGGATGCAGCCCAGGGGACATTTGGCTTTCTGGGCTGCAAGCACACTTTGCCAGCTCATGTCTCCTAAAAGGAGTAACTGCTTCTCTTCCTGGTGCTGGTGTGGCCTTGGAAGGGTCCAAGTATTGCACAAGCAATACTTGCTTCAAAAACTGACTGCAGCATTTGTCCTGACTTTCGTCTGTTAAATATTTTTATCCTTGTACTTACATCTGTGGGGTTTCATCAAAAAGTAACAATGCCTACTGTGCAAATGCATAAAAATCATCACATTCTAGAAAAAGAATCACTTTTGTACAGCTGCAGTCACTCTCTTCTCTTTATAAAAATCAACAAGAGTACAGCATTTTTATTGCTTATAATATGAACAGCATTAATGATATAGAATTTGTAGCACTAATATTATCAATTGCATAATTATTATTAAAGTATTGGCATTTTTGAATGGTTTCAGTATATTTTGAATCTTAAAATTCTATTTGATAAAGCATGAAAGCTCTTGTAATGCATAACAGTATAAATGCAGAGCTGTATATTTTGCTGTTGGTACTGATTTGTATCTGATGATGGTGTGGACTACTCATTTCAGTTGAATTTGCTACACCAAAACTGTCTAGACAATTAAAATTCTAAGGACATACCTACTTTATTTCCAGCCTTTCTAGCTCACTGGCACATTATTATATTTCACTGTATCAGGTCTGTCTCAAATTTCTGCAGAACAGGTATCTCTGAAAAGCGACTCTTTACATTTCTGTGATACCTGCAGCTGTGTGATGGCCTTAAATTTAATTTGATAGAAACTAATTTTGAACTCAGCTAGTGTAAGTCGTGTGTTGACAGGAACAATTTGTGCTTTTAGACTATATAAAACATAAATTAAACATTAGCTACTTTGTCCACAGATTTCCTACTCGAAACTTTGGAATGTGTTCAGTAGTTCTGATGGTTTTTGTATTCTTCCCATGCTGCTGGATGGACTGTTAACAATTTTGATTTACGTAGTTCACTGGGGAAAGGAATTCAGTGTATAACATTTAGACTGATCTTAATATTAATTAGGATGGATGAGGAGTGAACAGATAGATAATCAGATAACCAATAATGGTTTTTAAAACAAAAATTTCTGCAGCTCTGTGTATATATATATATATATATATATATATATATATATATATGCACCTACCTGGTTTGCAGGCAAAATTAGGTATTTGTGTAGCTATACCTGTGGTTCCTACCTACAACTAATCATAGGCATCCACAGAGCTGAAGATTGTTTTTGCACTTTCATTACCAAACCTTCTCCACCAAAATTTAATTAAAGACACATAAAATCCTCCAGCAAAGGTGTTTTCTCCTAAAAAGTAATAAATCCCACACTAGAAAATTGTCATAGGCATTGGTTGTAACTGTTTCTTTTTTCCCCAGGACAGATTTATGGTTGGCTATAGTAATAAATTCAGATGGAGAATGTTCTTGGATGCTGCACCTCAGTATCATATAAAAGTATAAGGCAACCTATATGACCAGCTCAGGCACTGGGGAAGTGTAAGGCCAGCAAGTTAAGTGTGCCAGGATAAATCTGTATCTGGTGTCTGACAGCCAAGTTGGCTCTCTTTCTTACCATGGGAGACAACATAGACATGACTGTGTTGAAATCTTTCTAGGCTTGTAATGTGATCTGGTACCAAACTGAAAACACCTTTTGGTCACATCTATGCTGGCAAGACCAAGCACTTTCGAGGACTATTGGAATTATTTGCTGGTGTAGAGATGGCTTGTCGCACTGTGCTATGACGTGCTTTTCTGCTAAGCAAACAATTTATTCTATCAATAATTTTAGGCTGGTTTTAGGTAATTTGGACCTATTAATTTTCTGAACAAGGTGTCATTGCCAAAAATCCTAGAAGATATTTTTGTTTTCCTAGTGTGTGTCAATACCAAGAAAAGTAACATATCAAGGGGCGACATAATAAAGGACAATCTTTGAGAGACCAAGCCTAGAAATAGAATGGAGTCTGAGAAAGTGTGTCACTCACTAATTATGGAGAGGCTGTCTCTTAAAGTCATAATTAGCTTTCTATTACTTTCTATTATAACATATTTTTCATTTATCATTCCTCAAGGCAATTGAAGCTGCTCAAATAACTTGAAATGCTTCTCATGTGTGATTTTTCTAATGACATTTTAGGGGAACTGGTATAAGCTGCCCTTGTCTTCCAACCATGGGTGTACATGTAGTGCCTGGACCTCTTGAGCCTGGATTTCCACTGCAGCCAAAATGCCTTTCCTTAGCACTGCCCTCCCAACTGCAACACATTATGCAGCAGGGCTGCAATAGTTTTGCTCTCTATGAAATCATTCACATCGGGGTAAATGGGGCTGGATTTGCAAGGCCCTTTGCTTCAGTCTTTATTACTTAAGTATAAGTAATGTGGACTTTTCTTAGGATTATAAGATAGATATACATCTCAGCATCTACAGAAAGAAAAATTTATATTGAAGCCACTTAATAACACTTTATGCTAACTTAAATTCTTCATGATGCTTGTCACAGTAAACATGCATTTGGAATTCATACATTTTGACATTTTATTTACTGAGGATGTAGAATCCTTAAGTATTAAAAAAAACAGTATTCAAGCCCCAGATTCTACTCCCCTTTCTTTCATACTATTTGTATTTCAGTATCATCCTTACATCTAATTCATCTTTTGCAATTTAGCCACAGTTGTTTTCCTTTCTGGGTCAGGAAGGAATGTCTGTGCATTGCTGTTTGAAGAGGGACATACGCAACTGCACATTATGAAAAGACTTGCCAACACTGTCAGAGGCTCAGAGAAGGATTTACATTTGCACAGATGCAGAACAATAATGACCACTGTCAGTACTCCCATCTCTCTTAAACATATCTTCCTTGGGTAATAACTTAATATTGTAGTATATTGTTTTCTGCAGCTTGACAGCATGTACCTTGCCTCACTTATACACGGTTCTGGTGCCACAGAAATTCAGTGGAAATAGTTCCCAAAGGTAGCATAGGGTAGATGTTGACCTATATAGCTTGAGAGTGGGGATAAGCTGGGAAGAGTTTGAATCCTCCCAGTGGAAAGTCATTGCAAGCTAGCTAATCTCTTCCCCTAGCTGCAAGCCATTTGCATAGAAGGGCAGAATCCTTCTCCATGAATGTTCTGCCCAGTCTGTTATTTTCCTTGATGGCATAATTCATATTCAGACTGTAATACACAGTGTAGAGGAATATATATCCTAGAATAGTTTCCAACTGTACTAGTTTTGGCTGAGATAGAGTTAATTTTCTTCCTAGTAGCTGGTATGGTACTGTGGTTTTGAACTTAGTATGAGAATAACATTAATAACACACTGATGTAGCTGTTGCTCAGCAGCGCTCACTCTAAGTCAAGGACTTTTCAGTTTTCTGTGCTTTGACAGCAAGGAGGTGCACAAGAAACTGGGGGGGAACAGAGCCAGGACAGCTGAGCCCAAGCAGCTGAAGGGATGTTCCAGACCATAGAACATCAGGCTGTCTACATAAACTGGGATGTATTGGCCATGAGGGATGGATCTCTGCTCAGGAATGGGCTGGGCATTGGTCAGTGGGTGGTGAGCAATCGTTTTGTGAATCACTTTTCTTTCTTGGGTTTTATTTCTGTCTCACTTTTTGTTGTATTTCTTTGCATTTCCATTATTTCATTCTTATTAATATTAATGATAATAATAATTTCAACTATTAAGCTGTTCTTATCTCAACCCCTAGATTTTACCTTTTTCCCTGGTTCTGCTCCCCATCCCACCGGGAGGAAGTGAGCGAGCAGCTGCTTGCTGGGTGCTTAGTTGCCAGCTGGCATTAAACCATGACACCCATTCAGTCAGCATACTTACAGCTCTGCGTGCTTGTCACCATACTGATCAGATGGTATTAAACTGGAGGAGAAGCAGGAAACCTCCCTGCTCTGTGTCAGCTCTCCCTCCGTGTGCCTACAAGTAACGCACAAGGCGGTTTATAATTAGTATCATGACTCACTCAATACTGGTAACTGCAACTATGCCCTCAAAGGAAATGGCTTTTTCATACCCTTCATTTCAACTCTGCTTTGTATTAATGGCCCTCCCCTTTTCCCTTGTGTCTCTTCTTCCAGAATTCCTCAGCTGATGTTAAGAAGTATCTTCTAGCAGGTGTGATGGAGAAGACATGTTAGATTTTGGGCCTCACTAATACTCTTCCAACTGTGCCTGTTTCCAGAAAAAAAAGGAAGACAAAGCAGAAACAGCAGCTTCCAGAATTCCACTGCTTTTCTAGAAGATAAATACAAATCAATTGCACAAGAATATAGCCTAAATTCAGTTAAAGAAAGTGAAGAAGACCTCCTTTCTTTCTGAGATCTGTCCTGTTACGTCTGTTCTCGATTATAAGAGAACGAACTTCTGTGTACAATTAAGCAAATGGCTTTAAAAGAAAACTGGAGAAGTAGCAGTTGGTGAGGCACAGAGACATCTTGGGGAGATAAGGGATGGAGTGAATACTGAGTTGACTTTCATATGCTTGGGCTTTCTGGTATCCACTGAAGAGATGATAAGCAAAAAGGATTAAAAAATAACTTTCTAATTTATAAATCAAATATCTGCTTCATGTTCCTATCAAGAAGATATCAAAGAAAAAGAGACAATGGAGATCGAGGATAATAACAGGTAAAAAAAAAAAAAAAAGCCAAAAAAATCTCCTTAAAGAATTTACTGTTAGGCTGGCATGTTCTTGCTCAAACACCCACGGTCAATAATTTAAAGAAGTCTGAAACTTGCCTAGTGTTTGTACAAAATTACTATTTTTAAAGGTGAAATTAATTTCTTAAGTTACAGAATAATACTTAGGTGCCAGGTTCTGCTGCATTTGCTTATGAATTGTCACCATGAAATTAATGAGAACTGCTTGAAAAAACTCCTGTGATTAATGGGTTCATAGTCTAACTTTCAATTTACAGTCTCCATTCACTATAGTTTTTTGAAAACAAGTGAAAGAGAAAGTTTCCTTCCTGTGCTTGCCTAACTCTGAATTCAACATACTATTTTACTGGGATGAATGTATAATCCTGCCAACAGCTAAAATGCAAAGCAAGTTCTTTGTGTGAACAGTGTCTAAACAAATTTTATGAGATAAATATTTATTTGTTGTAAGCTACAAAACGTTAAGTTGTAATTAGAAGTGTTCTTAATTGCTGTCAGTGGGCCTGCAGGAAGAGGACAGCTTCCACCCTCAGCCCTGCAATCTGCAGAAGCGCCCTTGATGTGCAGTTCTTTAATGCACAGCCTCTGCTTTTTCCTGTGTGTTAAGAAGGTGGGCTTTGCATTGTGTTAGACAGTTGTTGATAGCAACAGCTGATTACTTTTTCAGAGTCTGCTCCACTGGCTCCTTGGGGAATTCTGTGAAAATTCATGGAAGTTATATACTTCCTTTGCCAGGTCACTGTGGGGTAGAAAATGTGGGGGTTTGAATCTCTCTCTTTCTTGTTGGTTGGTTAACTAGGCCCTTCTAATGCAAATCTTATACATCTGGGCATCTCTGAGGTTTTTTTCACTTCTCTGTGTTTACCCAGAAGAGGATGACCTGTGTGCTTTCTTCCCCTTTTCCAACCTTCCTCTCACTAGGCCTTACATGTGACTCATGTTTCTTCTTCTGTGCCATGTCCTTCTGTTTTCTGAAGGATAAATTGTAGCTTGTATTTCTGTATGGAACTGTGTTATGAGTGAGACAGAACTCATATAGAGGTGGAAAAGAACGAGGATTATCTGGAAGGATATTGCTGGATATCACCCACTATCTGATGAAGGGACACTTGCAGAAGTGCTTGAAGTTGTGTCTTTTCACAATTTAGGAAAACTACTTGCCTTGTAGTAGTTTCCTTCTATTTTATATTCTATTTGTCTCTATATACACAGGACTTTGTTCAGTGATGCCTAGAAAATGTTATGAAATTTTAGAGCATGATTAGATGCAGTATTCAGAAAAAACAGGGATCAGTAAATAGTTCTTAAAATATTTAATGCATGTGTAATCTAGGCCCTTTTAGTTATTGAGTTGATTTTCCTCAGTGGAATGATAGTAGCTTCATTAGCTCTGAAATTAAAATAAGAAAAATGTCTTAAGGTAGTATAGAAAAAGCCTTTCTTCCATAACCTGATGACTCTGTGTAGGCAAATAACCTAAGCCTGGATTGATGAAGGTGTTTAGGAGCCTACATTAGGCCCTGAAATTAATTTGCAAATTTAGGCTCCACTCTTTCGATGTTCCAAGGTTAAAGTGGATGTTCTAAATCTGGCCCTTTTATTGGCACCAAAGGTCAAAACAAAATACCACCAGTAATGTAACATATTGCTTATTAAATATATATATGCCAACAGCAACTCTTGCAACACTGTAGTCCCTCTTATTGCAATCCCTAAAGAGCAATTGAGGAGTTTATTTTTATAATTTGGTTTAATCTTTTGCATAATTTGAAATGCCAAATATTTTGTACTGGTATTTTTTTATTTGTACCATCTGGAATCAAAAACTCCATGATTCTTAGCACTTCAAATCTGTGGCGTGATGGTTACTGTGCTATAGTTGAGTCGTCTCTTCAAGGACTTAGCTTTGAGTACTATTTTCTTAAAGGTGGATCAAAGAGGAAATTTAACTTCAGCATTTGAGATTTTGAAATCTTATAATATATTTGTGCCTTCTTGCTTTGCTCTTTATTTGCAAAGAATAAACTGAAAAAAATTTACTGTATTTTTTCAGGTATTTTCCATTAGAATTTGCTTAGTGCCATCAAGGAACTCACTTGAACACTAAAGCAAATCACAGAGAGATCAAAATCATTAGATGAAAACAAATGTCTGTTTCTGGGGTCTGTGCCCTTGTAGGTTTTGCTCATTTTTAGTAGTATTCAAAAGTATCCTGTTCTGTTGATTTTTGACATTTAGAAATGCGTCAGCTTGAAAAAGGAATAAGATAATACTTCAGTTCTTCAGTGTTTGACTAAGCTACGATCATACAGATATTTTGCTTAGAAACTGATAGTAATGGTTTCACATGAGGGGTGCAAAATAGGAGTGTTTATTTAAACTCACTGCACCAATCTAAAATAAAATAGCTTCATCAAAACACCCAATTTGTGTAATAGATCTGAGGGAAAAACTAGATATTTTGTTTGAATCAAGCACTTCACATGCCAGAGGTTGAGGTTCTTTTTGGCCATTTGTACTAGATGGAACTCTAGCTAGGAAAAAAATTAGATGTTTTCCATTAGTGGAGCTATTCAAATAAAACAAACTGTACCGTAAGGCGTGGCTTGCCAATGACTAGCACATGTGTCATCAACCAATGGTAGGCTTATTTTCAAACTTCTTGAAAAGGCGTTAGTAAGCAGGGGGAAAGCACGCCCCTGGCAGTGACTATAGACCAATGCAATCTGTGTTCTCTGACTGCTGGGAAACACATACGGTGCAATGTTTAAAACATCTGCTGCTAACATTTAAGGAGTTGTTTTAAGAATGGAGGTAAGTGCTTGCTGTGTCATAGAAGGTTTTGCTTTAAGTTTGGTGTGCACTGTCTCAAACCCAGATGAAGTTGTTGAGTCACTGCTGCTTGCCTGCCAGCACTGCAGAACGTTACTTGCTGCGCTGGAAGCCACTGTACTGCAGCGGTTTTCCTCTGGCAGGAGCGACCTAGTCATGTCTGTTTCTTATCACACCATGCACCCCTTTTGTAGACTCCATTCCATCTCTCTAATCACACTGACAGGATGGAAGGGACTTGCATCCATCTTTTTTTTGCTACTGCAGTCTTATTTTAAATAACTGGAAATATGAGATGATTCTGCAATGCAGAATTTTCTGTCTTCATGGAAATGGTACTATGAAAATGGCTTTAATTTTGTTTTATAAAAATAATTTAATGTTGCAGAGACTGTTAAAATTTTTTAATTTTTTTTTTTTTTAGTGCATGTCCCTTTTTATATGGGTTATATCATTCTGAACCAAACAGAATTTATTTATAGCCACAGGAGAATTTTCCATATGTATTTTTAAATCTAAATGCTGTTCTGCTTGGAAAAGTGGTTATAAAATTGTTAACATAGGAAATTCTATATATAATATCAAAAAAATTTCAAATCAGACCCAACCCTTTTATATATAAAAGTTGGGAGGTTTTTTTAACCACCATGGGTAGTTTAAAAATTCCTAGCTGGTAAGGTCAAATAAATTTTTTTACCATTGTGATGTAAAATAATTTTTAGTTGTTGTTCTTAACAAATTTGTACATTATTCCTTGAACTTCACTAGGATTACCCAGGTTCCAAGTTCTGTTTTCAAATGGATAAACAAGATTTTAAATTTTATTTTTGTTGCTGTTGTTGCAAAAATCTGCAAGATGGAACATGTAATCTTTTTTTTCCAGTCAGTGAGTGTAATTTCTGTATCATCAATTTCTAGGATATTTTTATTTAGATATCAGGAAAAAATAAGGGGATCAGATTTTTGAGGAGAACAGACATGACTAATTTCCAAGAGCTCAAGATTACCACTCCTTTGTCCAGAACCTTGAAAGGTTCCAGTTCTATATTACCAGTTCTTCCCAATTCTTCCCTTCTATTAAAGAGGTCACATAGTAGACAGAATCTGTGGCACACAAAGGTTTTTTCCCCTCAATATCAACGTTAAATCATTGCAGGATATAATTTGTGAGTATTGTCTTCTCATGTGATGTGCCATAGGTTGGGGAACTTCAGCCTAGCACTGATAGCAGGACAGTCCATGGCCCTGAACGTGTCCCACCATTTGAAAAGTTTCACATGGAGAGGTGGCTGTTACCTGAGAAAGCTTTGTTCCTCTCCAGGGTCCCATGCAAACTATTGTGCATGCTTCATAAAATGCTAAATCACCCCTGTTTTCCCAGGCAGAGAAGAAGAATTAGATTTTGCCCATGTGGCTTGATGGTTCACAACTGGTCTGGAGAGCATTTTAGTAGCTAATATGGATGGAACTGCATTGGGTTTCAACTCCTTCCATTTTGCCCAGTCATCCACATTTGTGTCCCCCATGACATACCCTTCTGCAGGTATTAAGACATAAAAAGATAAACATTAAGAGATTAGAAAGCAGCCTTTCTGCTTTCTAATTTTTAGACACAGTAGGAAAAATTCTGTGATGACAAACTCTGAAAAGAATGTAACAAAAAGGAAAGTTAAAAGGATGAAATGACAGAAAAATGAACAAAGTCCTAAACTAAAACAAGGAGAGACATCTTGTTTGTGTTAAAATAGTTTTTGTATTATTTCTGGTGGAAGCATGATCAGACCCACAATATTTTCAACATTTTCTTAAAATCCTGTAGAATTCAATATACAAATATTGCCGATGAATGAAATCAGTTGTTGTAGCAATGGCAAAACTCTACCTACTTAGATACTGTGTTGGATCCGGACCCACCTGATCTTTGCGGGTTTTAGCCTTGTATCAATTTTAGTGGACTTATTTTTTGTCTTAGCTCGATGCACTTTCTGCAAAGGTTCATTGTATCTTTTTGCCCTTCCACAGAAACTCTGTTGCCTTTGGCTGTCAAGCATCAGTTTTAGCTCCCTGTCACTGAGTAAAGTCACAAATGCTTTTAGTTTAGTCAGGGATTGTAATTGAGGACCTGTTGGAATGAAGTGGAACTGTTGGCCGGAGGTCTGCAGTCCATATTTTTGCTCAAGGCAGGCGGATCAGTATTGGTTCAGGTCCAGTCATGGCTAAGCCTTGAAATATCCCAAAGAAGAGTACCTTTAGACAACTCCTCTCCCAGTAGCAGGACTTCTTCCTGCTGTCTCATGTGAACCTCCCAAGCTATAGTTTGCTGCCATTGCCCCTTGCTAGTCTTGCACTACTAAGAAGAGCTCAGGTCCATGGCCTTTGAAACTGCCCTTCAGGTGCATGCAGGATGTTACCATACTGCACCCTATGGTCTCCTCATCATCAGGCTAAACAGCCTGACTCCCCTCATAAGCTCCTTGTAGGTCGCATGCTTTGGGTCCGTGACCATGTCAGTAATCCTCTGCCTGGGAGCAAAGGAACCCCAAAACACCACTATGTTTTGGTCACAGTATCCTAGATCCAGCCTCAACAGGGCTGAGCACTCACTTTTCTTGATCTGGAAAGTCTGGTATCCCCCAGCTCCTTTGGAGCAGGGCTGCTGTTCAGCCCGTCACTGATGCACAGCCCATGGCCCCGGGTGCAGAACTTTGTACACGATGAACAGTAGCCTTTCTGCTGGGCCTCTCCATAAGTTTCTCAAACTGTCCTCTCAATTTATTGGGATTAAAAGCAGACTAGGAGTTTACAGGAGCGAGAGCACTTTCCTTAAGTCTTGAATGGTGTGAGGACTTAACGTATACCCTTGTGAGATGGGGCAGGGTGTATGACCTATCACAGGCTTTCTGACAGAGAGCAGAAAAAGTATGTTTCCTTCTGCGTTTTGCATCCTTGAGAAACAATGACGTTTATCAGCTGTAACTCTGTGCGATCCATACGCTGGTGCCTGAATGCTGTGAATTACGTGAAACACCAGCATGCTTCCCTGCCGAAGGAGGGATGTGCCTGCGGTACCGTCTCTGGATCTCACCCTCAGTCACGGCTCACGCCGTACACGCGAAGCTGCAGCCTCTCCTCTCGCCCGAGGGCCCTGGGGGCACCGGGCCGCGGGGAGCCGGGAGCCGCCTCCGTGCGCCGAGGCTGAGGAACCGCCCGGGGGGCCCNGCCCGTGTCGGGCCTCCGTGGTGCCCGAGGGGGAAGCGAGCGGGCGGCGGCGCTGCGAGCCTTCTCTCATTTGGTGTCTGTCGTGTTGCCGCAGGCTGGCCCGGGTGACCGTCCTCCATGACTGCCTGGGCTGCAGGACCTTCGAGCTGCCGCCGTCCGCGGCCGTGCGGGACGTGAAGAGGCGGATCGACGCGGAGGCCGGGCTGCCCCCCGCCGAGCAGCGCCTGTGGCACCGCGGCAGAGAGGTGAGGGGCGGGCGGGGCGGGCGGGGGCCGCGGCACCTCCCACACCGCCCTGCTGCGGGAAGTCCCCGCCCGGCTGCTCTTGTGTCACGCGTGGGCAGCGCGGTGTGCGCGTGTCCGTAGGTGTTCCTTTGGTGGGAAGCACGGAGGTCGTTTGCACGGCCCTCATACCGCTCTTGATGGTGCCAGCTTTTATTACCTGAGTTTTTGTGTCTTTTTTTTTTTTTTCCCCTGGCGTTCTCCTTGTGTTTTATCCTGATTTCTTTGGGGGGTTGTTGGGGGGAGGAG